>JXCR01142811.1:95868-115598 GCA_002079205.1 Phalaenopsis hybrid cultivar | reverse complement strand
CCTCTTGGCATGAATTTGGGTTTTAGCCATGTGGGGGTTCACGGTTTTGGGCTTTTGGCTTGGGTTAAGGTTGCTAACCAAGGGTTGGATCATGGTTAAAGCTTATGATGGGCAGCAAAATGGCACCATAGGGTATGGACATGTGTCTTTGATTTAACCTCTTCATTATCTCTTCCAAGGATTAAAATTAAAATTTTCGCCCTTGAGATAAATATCAAGGTTAACCATGGGTTAATGGTCTGGTTGGAACTCAACCTTAGGGTCTAAGGTGAGTCATGGCAAGGCTTATTTGACCATACCAAGCTTAATTGGTTTGGGTTTGGTCATAATTCCAAAAAGGTGCATAAGGCCAAATCTTGTGTTTGGGCTACGTTAGGCATGCCAATTGGCCCAATTAAAAATGTCTTTGGTGTAGGAGACGAGGAACAACTTTCATGAAGGGTGAAAGTCATTTTGAGGTCAATTGGTTAATCAATTTGGTGCAATTTTGTGTTTATACTAGGTTAGGCATGGAAATTGGCCCAATTAACCATGGTATTTGGTGTACGAGACCATGAAAACTTTATGAAGGGTGAAAGTCATTTTGAGATCAATTGGTTAATCAATTTGGTGGATTTTTTATACTTTCATGAAGGGTGAAAGTCATTTTGAGGTCAATTAGTTAATCAATTTGGTGGATTTTTGGTTTTGGACCCATTTTAAGCTTGTTGGGCTAAGTTTGGGTCAAACTTGGGCTATACATGGGCTAAGTCCAAATTAATTGTTGTGTTTGGTTTAAAACATCATAATGAACAATTTTCATGAAGGATGAAAATTGTTTTGAAGTTGATTTGGTGGTCAATTTGGATGGATTTGGTGGGTTTTAATTTAAGACCCAAATTAGTCATATGGATCTAACTTGGGTCAAACTTGAGCTAGCTTCGGACTAATCTCAAATTGATTGTTGTGTTTGGTCAAAAATGACCTTATAAAGGATTTTCAACAAAAATTGGGTGTTTGATTTTAGACCCAAATTAGGCATATGGATCTAATTTTGGTCAAACTTGAGCTAGCTTTAGACTAAGCTTAAATTAAACCCTTAAGGGTCAAATTTGAGTCTAACTTGAGCTAGCTTTGTGCTAAGCTCAAATGGTTGTGTTTGATCAAAAATGACCTTATAAAGGATTTTCAACAAAAATTGGATGCCAATTTGACTTGTATTTGGTCACAAATGACCTTATAAAGGATTTTCAACAAAAATTGGATGCCAATTTGAACTGTAAGGCATTCAAATGTTGAACTTTGGGGTGTTAGCCAATATTGGGGCTAATTTGGCGTTTTTGGATTTAGGCCAAAATCAAATGGGTTTGAGGCTTCACCAAGGCCAATTGATGGTTGATTTTGATGTGTAAGAATGTTGTAACGATTTTGCAATATTAAAAGAGGCCAATTGACTAGGCTATGGGTTCACTTGGGTGAGATTAAGTCATATGGTCAAAATTGGGGGTTTTGACCCAAATCAAAATTGCGCTCCAATTATGGACCAATTGAGCTTGGATTTGGTTTAAATTGGTCACATTTAAGGTGAATTTGAATTTAGGATTGAAATTGGGGAATATTGGATCCAAATTGATGGACATTTGAAGTAAATTTGGGGAAATTGGGCCTTTAAAGGCAATTTGGGGGTTTTGGTCAAAATGGTCAAATTGGTCAAATGGAATCCAATTGATGGGTCCAAATGGGTTTTGGGAACATTTGGAGTGATTTTAGAGGTTTTGGGAAAGTTTNCAAGTAGTCCTATAGGAACTCTTCTTGAATTCTCTCATAATGATCTTACCTACTATATGCTAGAGGTTAAGACTAATATGTGGAACTTCAAGTTAAGTAAAGAGAAGAGTTTTGAATTTCTAATGGTGGGGGTACCTTTTCTAGTTTTCTAAGACTAGTCAATAGGAAAGTCCTATGGCTAGACCTAGGATACTAAAGAAGTTTCTAGACCTCAACCAAAAGTGAGGTCAACACAAGTATGATCATTACTGATGGAGGAAGTTATTTTAAGAATTTTAGAATGGACACATTACTTAGAAAATATGGCATTAAAAATAGGATTGTCACAGTTTATCACCCTTAGGATAGTGGATTTGCAGAAGTATCAAATCGTGAAATCAAAATAATTTTAGAGAAAACTATAAATTCTAAAAGAACTGATTGGTCAGATAAACCTGATTCTGCATTATGGTCTTATAAAACTACTTATAAAACTCCTATAGCAATTTCTCCATATAGGATCATATTTGCAAAAGCTTGTCATTTACCAGTTGAGTTAGAGCATAATGCTTATTGAGCGATAAAAGAATTTAAATATAATTTAAATGATGCTAGAGAAAAATGACTATTGCAATTAAATGAGCTCGAGGAAATTAAGAATGATTCTTACGAAAATACAAAAATTTATTAAGAAAAGATGACAATTTGACATGATTAAAAGATTTTAAAGAAGAGTTTTAAGCCTGGACAAAAAGTTTTATTATACAATACACGATTCAAATTGTTTTTCAGAAAACTTAAGTTCAGGTGGATGGGGCCATTTATTATGACAAAAGTTTATTCTTATGGGGTTGTGGAGATTAAAGATCCAAAAACTGAACTTATAATTAAAGTAAATGGACATAGGTTGAAAACTTACATTGGAGAAAACAAACCATATTATAAATAAAATTTAATGTCTGGCTATCCAAGTTAAGCATTTGAATACGTTGGGCAGACGATGTTAAACCAAACGCTTTGTGGGATGCAACCCATAATCTATTTGTGTGATTTGATTTATATTTGTTATTGTTGCATTATCGTGACTTTCCTTTGCTTTAGTGGCACTTTTTAAACACTATTTAAGTTATTAAACATGGTTGTAAATGGAAGAAATTTGACAATGGATGAATTAGTGTTCACTAGGACACTGGCGCCTATGCATTAAAAATTGGCGCCTAAGCGCCAAAGTCTTGTGAAGCAAGCAGCTGGGCGCCAGAAACCTGTGCCTAGGTGCCATAGTTTCTGCGCATGGGAAAACCACCCCACACAGTTTTTCTCCATGCATTCTCTATAAAACAGCCTAGCCTTCGTCCCTAATCTTCATACCTGTGAAGTTTTTTCCAGAGAAAAGACTTTAGAAAATTTTTGAGATCGTACATGCTTCCATGGAGAATAGAGAGAATTAAATTTCCATTGGAAATAAGTTTTTTTGCACAATGAAGCTCAAACCTATTTCAATGGGTTCTTAGCACCGAGTTTGGAAAAGGTGACGAGCAAATCGGGAAAGATTGAAGAGGTGCTTTCCAATCTACACAACAAGTTGCATGAGTTGTATCACCAGTATGAGCACTTCAAAAGGAAGATGAAACTTCAATCTAACCACTTGGCTAGTTATCGAGACTATTAGGTATCCATGTATAACAAGAACAAATGGATTGATAAAAAGACGGCTATGGAATTTCCTCGTTCCCCTGTCTTCTACACATTTTATCATAGATATTTGGAATGTGAGAAGGGTTACGAGAATGAAATCAACATGGATTGATCATTAGAATAGGATTCTAGAATATTTCGTGTTTGTGTTTACTTTAATAAAGGATGTGTTATGTGTGCTACTTTAACTTGTTTTTGATTGTGTGTCTGTTTGCTTGTGTTGGTTTGCTTGATTATGTTTGTGTGTGATATTGTGTTATTGTTTGAAAGTTATGTTTGTGTAAACCCTGTGTTAGAATGCTAGAATTAATTTCAAATTAAAAATTGGAAGATAGAAGATGTTGGGAAAAACATGAGGTGTGATGTTAAATTAATGAGAGATTTTGATTTAAAAAGCTTCTTCATATTGTGATATACTTAAAAGCCAAGGAAATAAAAATTTAGGGTCTGGCGCCTAAGTGCCAGGCCATCTGCACAACTTGACTGAACTGGCCGAAACTCAAAATTTTTGCCCATTATTGCGCCCAAGCTCCTTCTTCTTCCTCTTTTTCACAATAATTGGCCCTAGGGTGCTTCATAGAGCTCCAATCTTCAAGTTTCTTGGCTAAAAAATACATGATTTCATCTTCTCAAGGTTAGATCTACATATTAGAATAGTTATTTTGCGATTTCACGATGAATTTTCATATATTAAGTAGAGACCAAAAATAAGCAAAAATATTTGATTTAGTGGTAAAAAATCCATGGATCTAAGCTTTGTTGGTATGAAAAAGCTTGTAGAAATCCTTGTATCTTAATTTTAAAATTTTTCAAAATTTTTCTTCAAATTTATTTTAGATGGCTCCTAAGACAAAGTGAGGAAGGGGAAATGAATTCTATGAAAATTCCAAAATTTTCAACTTTAATGCACAAATTCATTATAACTAATTTGCTTCTTCGAGAAAATTTATTTTGGAGCAAAGTTTTTATAGATCTGGCGGTGCTTGTGGTTCGAGAATTTTAAGCAAACTTACATGAAGCAGATGATGACGAGGTGTTTGCTCGAGGAAGAGGAGTAGAGTTTACTGATGAGAGGATTAATGTGATATATGTTATGTCACCTACAATTGATTGTTTCTATTCTGAGTATACACCTTTTGAGGTAGATTTGGATCAGATCGTAACATATTTGACTGATGGATGTGGAGCCTGGAAGATTCGAAATGATCTTAAGGTAATTTTTTCTTCTTCCAATATTAATGCCACTTCAATGGCATGGCATTATTTTATTTTTGCTCGTCTTCTTCCTTCAAATCATTTAAGTGAAGTGACTAGAGAAGGAGCCATACTAAATTACTGCTTTCAAGAGAGGAAACCTATAAATGTGGGCTCTCTTATTTCTCTTCTGCGAGAGCTACTACTACTTCATGCCTTGGATTTCCATCTTTGATATTTACTATTTGCAAAGACTTTGGAGTAAAGTTTGAACATTGAGAAGAGCAGTTGAATCCACTTAAGCCCATTGTGTAGGCTAATGTTAATTTGTACGGACGACCTAGAGATAGAGCTCAAGGAGCACCTTTTGCTTCTACTTTTAGGCCCTCTACTTCTAGACCTTCCATCTGGGTTCTGGAATGTGTTGACTGAGAGATATTTAGAACACCAGAATGATATGTTTTTTATGCAGTGTTGTATCGAAGGTATGGAAAATAAATTTGATCATATGCTAGATTTTTTTAGAAAGAAGAGTGACTATGAAGCTGATTATGATGAGGCATTAGTGAAATTCATGAAGGGAGATCATCTGTTGAATTTTCTACATGCCCTCGTTTTACACCTTTTGAGAGTCAAAAATCTGTGGATGAAGATATCTCCTTTAATTTCGATGATGATGATGAGAAAGAGGATTATACTTTATTTTCTATTCTGTAGTAGTTATGATTTTTAGATCTTTCTCATATTGGACTGTTTATGTATGTTTTGTTGCTCTGTACTTTTATTTTCACTGCTACTTTTGTTACTCTTTTTGCTTAGAAATGGATATGTGTTAGAGTTGTCTTTTACATTGCAAATTTTCATGATATATAAGTTTTTAATTTAAATTGTCTACTACTCAACACTTATTTTTATTGTACCTGTATTCTTCTCCTATTTAGATATTTTAAAATTTTCTCTTTCTTCATGCTTATTATAAACTTAACTGTCTTAAACTAGTTTAAAATTTTAGTTTGGGGGAAGAGAGAAAATTTTTAAAAATAAACCTTATTTGTCCTAAGTAAAATATATTTTCAAAATATTTTTTAATAGAACATGTGGTATGGTCATATAGCTTGACATAACTATATATTTGAGTTTATAATTAATATAGTAAACTTAAGTAAAAGATTTTAATAATAAGATTAATCCTGGATTTGAGATATTTAGTATGAGTATAAAACTTTGGTTTTACTATTTAAAAGAAAGAAAATAATATTTTTGGGAATGTTAAAGTCTTTTGATTTTTATTTGAAAAGAAAGAAGTAAGACTTTATGAAAAATATTTTTCAAGTATAATAAACATTTAATCAAGTAAGGAAATGTGAAAAGTTTTTAACTTAAAAAAGAGCATGGTGGAGTTCAAGATCATTAAAGGTTATTCAGATATAGTAATCCTCATATGAAATAAAAAAATAAGAAAAAAGGATTGAAAATGACCCTGAAAGAAAAAGAAAAGAAATATAAAAAGAAAGAAAAAAAAAGAAAATATATTTGAGAAGAAATTTGAGGAGATGCTTTATGAAAAATTGGCTTCACTTAAATCATCTTAAGGAAAGGGACTTGATTACATTTCTAAGCTTATTTATGAAGTATTAGCGTCCTTACTGTAAAGTTCTTATGATATTCTTTTTCATGTAAATTTCTAAGTATCTTTAATATGACAAATTATAATTATTCTTGAAATAAATAGGAAATCAAAATTCTAAAACTTGACTACTAAATATTTTTATATTCTAGTTTTAACCCTTGTTTGTAAAAATTTTTCTAAAGTTTCATTATTGCATTTATAAAACAAAAACTATGGAAATTTGCATGTAAAACTTACTCCCATAAGTTATACTTTTTATATATAATAAGAAAGGTTACTTGAGGACAAGTAACATTTAAGTTTAGGGGAATTTATCAACTTTAAATTTACATATTTATTATTTTCATTTAATGCTAAGTTTTTTAGGATATTATATTTTAATGAAGGATATTTTTATATTTTTGGTAGCAGGTGCAAGAGAAAAAGTTTAGAATCAAAAAAAGGAGCAAAATGGGCTAAATTGAAGAAAAGAACCAAACTAAACTGGCGCTTAAGCGTCGGACAAAAATTTGCTTGCACCAAGGCGCAACAGTTGGGCATGGGTGCCACGGTTATTTTGTAGAAGATTCATTGAATGAGACTGAATCTTGAAGAGATGTCTGAAGCAACCCTTCATCATTTTTGAAACTCTATAAATATGGATTAATTCAAAGAAGCTAAGAGAGTCGGATCTATAGAGTCTCATAGAGTGTGAGTGTGTTAAGTGTGTGAGAAGTTTTTTTATGAGTCTTTGTTATTTCTAGAGTTTGTGAGTCTTGTAAGTGTTGTTGGAGTCAGAGAATTCAGGGAACTTCAAAGGAGTGCTGGGGGAACATTCCAAATAAGTGTTTGTATCTTTGTCTTTAAGTTTTGTACTTTAGATTGTAGTTTTATAAATATGTATTCTTTTCTTATTCCTATGCTTCATGAGTAGTTTTCTTTCTTTATCCTTGCAATATGAAGTAATTAAGTGAGTGATTTTGATTTTGTTTAAAACTTCTTTTATTCCTAAAAATTTTGATGATATTTTTACGGTCCTTCATTTACTTTAAAAATTGGCCACTTGTATTGTTCAAATCTGTTGAGGAAATTATAGACCCGAAAAGGCTAAGATTTTTTGACTTGTAAGTATCACATTCCACCTTTGAAAGAGCAATCATGATCGTCCGAAGGGGGGTGCAATTAGATAGAAATATAAGATTTGATGGGAATTGAATTGATGTTTCTAGAGTGACAGGATAGATTCTTTTATCAATTTGGTTTAGAGATTGGAACTAAGAGTCACTAGTAGGTTCTATAGAGAGGGCACAGTGGGTAATTTATGAGTGAGAGACTAGAACCTACCCAGCACTACTATACTTGTCGACACCAACTTTAGATTAATCAATCTTCTTTGCACAATTTAAAAGAATTAAGGAATAGATATGCTCCTATTTGTCACAATACCACATTTTAAGTTTCTAAGCAATTTTGAAATCCTACACTGATTGTGAATTATTGTCAAAGAGAAAGTCTCTTTTTATATTTTTTCTAAATCATTACATTTACTTTTACTAGCATTTTGTAGAATTTAGTAAACTTAATTTTCATCTTCAGATAGTTGTTGTAATCTTAACTAAAGTTTTCTTAAAGTCAAAGTTTATGTATTCCCTTTCATTGTATTATTTTTTTTGGATTCCTTGGGGGATTGATATTAGGTTTCTTAAAAAAAACTTTATATTAAATGAAACGATACATATACTTGTGTAGTACCCCTAGTGAGAAAACTATTTCTTTAATCTTTATCATATTAGATTTGTTCTCACTATCCACTTAATAAAATTAGGAGCAAGTATATTAAGGAATATAAAATATATGTGCAATTGTGGGTCGGGTCAATGCCTCTAACAAATTATTGAATCTTTACTAGATTCACAGGCTTGGAAGTTTTGCTATTTTGGAACCCATGATTGTCAAAAATAATATTGATAAGGTCAATAGAAATTTGGTTAGATACAATTATGTTTATAATTGCAACCTCAAAATTTGGTTCTTATGAAAACATCATGTTGAGGAGAAGCTTCTGTTAAAAAATCCTCAAATTTTACGCATGGAAGTTAAAATGCTTAATTGCATTGTGCAAACCACTATCATATATGATGGATGTACTATTTTTGCTAGAGAAGAGTTATGGTGTAACATGAGAAAAATTCGTGTTATGCCTGATTTTCTATAGGTGGTGGGTGGTGACCTTAATACTATTATTTCTTCTTTTTGGACTAAGGGTGAGAGACATCCTTCCTTCTCGACAATGGTTATTTTGAAGTAACATGCACGAGTCACTTATTTAAATGGAAACAAATATTTGAAGGGTTGGATCGTGTTTTTATCAGTCATAATTAAATGGAAACATTTCATTTTACTGAGCTTTCTCACTAGAGTATTTTGGGTTTGGATTGCACTCTTTTATTGATCAAAATCCGTTTCAATCAAAACCCCATTGAAGTTCATTTTTGTTTCCTCAATGTGTGGGTACAACATGTGAATTTTATGGAGTTTATTGCAAATAATTGGAATCTTGAATTTACTACTTCTCATTGGGTTACACTTTAGAAAATACATTACGGGTTTTTTGAAGACTTGGAATTGGGATGTCGTTAGAAATGTTTCTAAGAACACGTTGGAAGCTGAAAACCATATTCACATTGTTTAGAAAAAAATTAGAGATGGCCTTATCAATGAATAATTTTTTGAAGCTCATCACAAACTTAATGTTTCCATTCAAAATAAGATCGATATTCTGAGGCAAAAAGCCACTTAAATCAATTTTGTGGAGGGTGATCAAAACTCTAAATTATTTCATTAATGCATTCATTAGTGTAGGAAAGAAAATAGTAATCATAAACTTAAAGATAGCAATGGGATTCAACCTCATTTTGATGTCATCTAATACCCTAAAGGCTTCATATCACATCTATTTAAGACTTTCGATAGAATAAGAAACCCCCGGCAGCAAATTTCTCACTTCCGTGTGATTCTCGATATTATAGTTGTGTAAAATTAAAAATTTGACTCTGCTATGTAGCGATGCCAAAAGCTTGATTTGTTATTTTATGAATAAGAAATTAAAGCAATTTATGTTGAGATTCTATGCAAATATACATATCGTTATCAAGTAATCAAAACTTTATGTTTAAGCCCCAAATATCAATCCCACGAGAAAGGTTTAAAGTTGAAATGAAATTTAAATTAGAAAATTCACAATAATAAAGAAAATCTACTACACTAATTTCAAATATTTAAGGTGTTATCAGAACTAAATTATCAACTACTAGCAAAACTGTAAAGTAAAGCTAAACAATAACTACCAAACTATGTTTTTGTGATGAAGTTATCTAATATGAGAAAACATCTTTTCCACTACAATGAGTTTTTGGCTAAATGAGAGAGATAAATGGGTTTGAATTTATATTGTGCCAAATAAGAGCAATGTTAATTCTCTACCGTTAGTCAAGTGTTATAGAGAGTTGTTGGCTAATCTCAAGTTTAGTCTCTAAATTTGTGGTTAGACTAGAAGGATACTATCTCTCACTCTAGAGCTCCCACTTTTCTTTCCCTGAAGATTTACTCTCGCTTTAGTTCTCAAACACTAAGACCAAATTGAGGATTTTAGTCTGTCACCCTAAAATCTCCAATTCTTCGCCTAATAATATATATTTCTATATTTATTTGCACTCAATTTCATGAATGAAAGACTCCTTAATGGAATCGAATGTGATTCTCACTTTGTTGTAAAACTCATACTCCATTTCGTGGATAATATGTTTCACAACAGATGTTAATATTTCAATTATCCAAATTGAAAAGTAAATTAAGAACGGAGTGAATAATCACAATTTATTTTATATTTTAAAATTGATATCTCAGAGTAGGGAGAAAGACAAAGAAAACCACCCATACCTCATGAAGAAAATATGACAAAATACGAATTTCATAAAAAAAAGTTTATACAATAATAATGAACAAACACTAATTATCTTTAACTCTTCCTCAAAGCATATCCCTTGTAGCTTCTCTTGGACTCTTTCTCTCTTTACAAAACTTTATATTATCTCTTCAAAGATGTAGGGACGAAGAAATCTCTCATTGCTCTCCCTCTCTAACAGTTCTTAGGAGAAATCACACTTAGACTCACCACACTAAACAATACACACAATGGAACACTCCAGAAAACTCAATGACACACAAGCCCCCCTTTTTCTTATCATTTTTTACTCTAAATAAAGCATAATGTCGGCTTCCAAGAGGTGTGTCCAATAACTCTTTAAAAATAGTCCAAATTCATCGAATCTTCTAAAAATTCACCCAGCATAGAAATTGGCGTCGTCGGTGCCGACGATGGCTCCATACGCACTTGTGGTCCAATTTATTTCTTGTGTTCTCTCTCAAATAACATCGTCAGCATCCTTGCTATTCTAGACTCTTCCTTCATGTTGGCACCATCGGCGTCCTTGCTGGCGTCATCGGTGCTAAGTTTTTCTTCCAAAATGGCATTTTGACTCCAAATTCCATCCTTTTTGCTTCAAGTGCTAAAAATAATCAAACTGCAATAAAACATGAAAATAATCTTCCTTTAAAGTGCAATATGACAAAAAAATGAGTATAAAATATAAGTATAAAAATGTATATATTTTTAGTGCATCAAACTTCTCCAAACTTAAATGTTACTTGTCCTCAAGTAACTCTTTTACTATATAAAAATATGACTTATAATAAAGAATTTAACTTTTAGATTTCCATATTTTGGTCTACTAAATATCATTGCATAACTTAAGAAAAATTTAAACATAACTCAAGTTATTACTAGAGGTATAAGAATATCTAACAGTTAATTCTAAGATTTCTGATTTTCTATTATTTTCAAGGAAAATTGCATTTTTTCATATTAAACCCACTTAGAATATCCATATAAAAATGAACTTTATGAAAACTTTATTAGTAAATTTGTTAATACTTAAATACAAGTTTAGAGAATGTAGTCAGGCCTTCTTCCTTAAGTTGATTTAAGTGAAGCCAATTTTTTATTAGGCATCTCCTCATGCTTCTCCTCACATATTTTTCTTTTCTTTTCTTTTTCTTTTTCTTTTCTTTTGCTTTTAGCTTTTCTTTTTCTTTTCTTTTAGGATCATTTTTAATCTTTTCTTCTTCTTTTTTTCTTTTTCATGTGAGGATTACTATATCTAGATAACCTTTAATGATTTTGAACTTCACTATCCTCTTCTTAAAGTTAAAAAATTTTCACATTCCTCCACTTCATAAATTCATATTAGCTTTCAAGATTTTTCATAAAGTTTATTCTTTTCTTCTTACATGAAACTCTAAGATTCTTAATACTTCAAAAAATACAATTTCCTTTACTTTAAATAGAAAAAGCATAATCTTATCCTTTCGTACCAAACATCTTAACTCTAGAATTAACTTTCATTGTTGGAAACTTTTACTTAAGTCTACTATATATTTAAAAGCACAAATATGGTTATCCAAAGTTAGGCTCTACCACCACAGGTCATGTTAAATTAAAAATTTTTAAATATAGCTCATTGAGGACAAATAAAATTAAGTTTTTGACCGACTTTTTTATAAACTAACAAATAAAAGAATTTGACAGTGCTACTAGAAGATGTAAATCCCCGACAACGGTACCAAAAACTTGACCAGCGACTTTATATATGCTCAAAAGTATAAGTTAAATATGGACGTAATAAATATTCAATAATTGTAAAGTCACACTTATCAACGCAAGTATACGTATCGCTCAAGTAATATAAAGCTCTAATGGAGTCCTAGATATCGATCGCACAGGAAGTGGTTTAGAACTAAAAACTAAGATTTTAGAAAAGCAATACTTTAATCACAACAATGAAGTTCAATTTACTTATCTGTCACTAATAGGTAATTGAAATAAATACGTAATTTTAATAATTATTAAATAACTAATGATACTAATGAGGGTACGGCAATTTAATAAATATGTAATTTTAAACTCTTAAATAACTAATTTTACTAATATGTCACTAATAGACAATTGAAATAAATATGTAATTTTAATAACTCTTAAATAACTAATTACACTAATGAGGGTAGGCAATTGAAATAAATATATAATTTTAATAACTATTAAATAACTAATTATGCTAATGAAGGTTTTATAGGCAATTGAAATAAGTAAATAATTTGAATAACTAATAAATAACTAATGATAGAAAGTTAGGGTTAATAATAGACAATTGAAATAAATATGTAATTTTCTTAATAACTCATAAATAACTAATTATGCTAATGAGGGTTTAATTGAAATAAATATGTAATTTTAATAATTATTAAATAATTAATTATACTAATGAAGGTTCGACGTGATATTCAATATCTAAAGAAAGCATCATTCTCCTTGTCAAGAAATTATAGTGAATGGATAAAATGAATTAGTTCAATGTAACTAATAAAAAACTAAAGATAGAAAGTAGGGTTTAATTTGTGATATTCAATATATAAGAAAGAATCCTTCTCCTTGTCAAGAAATTATAGTGAATGGATAAAGTGAATTAGTTCAAATTATATTGCATGGATAAAGTGAATTAGTTCAATTTAGATTGTGTCAAATAGGAGCATACCTATTCTTTACCAAGAATTAGTTCAAATTTTATTGTGTCAAATAGGAGCATACCTATTCTTTACCCTTTGGTCCAGGCCTAATGAACATTGACTAATCCTACGCTTGTTTTCTAAATCTGCGGCTAGGCTAGGAGGATATCGGCTCTCACTTTAGAGCTCCCACGTNGAGGAAGAAATCTCTCACTTTCCCTCCACTCTTACAAGCTCTCAAAGAATTCCTCACAATTGTTACACACTATTGGAACCTTTCTAACATTCAGGACCTCTAGCCCTCCTAGACTCTCTAGACTCTCTAGATTTTCAGCCAATTTCTTTTTTTAAAGTTGTGGATGAGCTTTCCCAAGAGTTGCCTAAGCATCCCTTCAAAATTTGGTCTTATCCAAAGCTTGAGTAGGCATAACCTCCGAGCTCGCCGTCAGCGGCCTCGAGGGCACCGTCGGCGGACTTCTGGAGAATTTTGAAATATTGCAGGTGCTAATATGAAAAACAAAAAGACTTGAAACATTAAATAGCATAATATATATATATATATATATATATATATATATATGTGTGTGTGTTGAGAAAGAGTCAACTAAAAAAATACAACAAAGTACTAAAAATGAATAATAGTACTAAAATAAATTTCAATTTAACAACATTTCTGCAAATTAACACAACATTTAATACAAATCAAAGTTTCACATTTAACAACCTAAACAATAGCAATAAACAACAAAATGCAACAAACATTAAACTAAACAAAATATCAGAACTAGACTAAGTAGACATCTTCACTCATCTTCTTCTTCTTCTTCTTCTTCTTCTTCTTCTTTTATATCAAAGCTTTACTGCTGATAATGGGTAAATATAGGGTGACTAGGAAACTATACTGAGTGGTCATCCTTCATGTATCTTACCATAGCATCCTCATATGCAACATCATATTCAAACTTTTACTTTGTTAAATTATCATTATGTGCATTTCTAGCCTCCAAGTTTTCAATCCTACTCTCCATCCTTAAAATATCTTCTTGTTGGATCATCATCTATTCCATAAGCTCTTGAAGAGTAGGGGTGCTAGAAGTAGAAGGAATATCCCTGCTCATACTTCCTGTTCTCCATCCAACATAAGATTCATAGGTTTTAATGTTTTCTGGCCCAATAGGTTTAAGAGGCTCAATCTTTACCTCATATATTCTAAAATCAACTCCTGACTGCTCACATAATGTGAAAATCAGGGTAGGGTGTGCTAATCCACTTGTCGTCTCATTCATAGCAATAGAATGAATGCTCCTATAGATTATAGATCCAACATCTAGATTGCCCATCTGTTGGATACATAAGTTTAGGATAACTTTATTTTTAGTAACTTCACTATGGTGATTCGTAGGTATCATTCTAGTAGATATAAAGTAATGTCAGGCCTTGGATATTACATTTAACATAGAAGCAGAGAAGTTTACCTTAAAGTTATTATTCACTTTCCAGGCTCCTCTTCCATCAGTAAGAAATCAAATAACTTCATCCAAAGCCTTATTTGTAGTAGAGAATGTGTTGTACTTATAGAGAAATGCTTCTCGCAAATGATAAAATTCATTAATCCCCCTCAAGGTGAATTCAACCAGTTTACCATGAGCATAGACGTGGTCATCAGAAGTCTCCTTAAAATTAGCATAGAACTCCATGAATATACCAATAACAGCCTCGACAATAAAGTAACATGAATTCTCCTACTACCGAGTAACAATTAATCTTTTGACTTCACCACCCAGATTTTTGAGTGTTCGATCCGGAATTATTTTCTTTGTATTCAGTAGACTATTGAAATGAATGCTAGCCTTGTAGTTGATGAATTTTTGGTCATCAAATTCCAATTTCCTCTTCCTTTGTTCATCCTTGGTATCATTATAATCTTCGAAAGAAAGAAGAAAAATTGATAAAATCCAAATAAATTACAAAAATTCTGAAAATCACAATATGGAACATTCTAAACATAAATCCACTAAGTAAGAGTTCTTCACCAAAGGATTTTCTCAAAATCTCCTTAAAAATTTTAAAATTTTGTATCTCAGCATTGTAGGATAAATCCTTGGTGGAAATAATTTTTCTTTTAGTTCAAAGTGTAGCTCTTACCAATAGAAGATGAAATCCAAGCACCTTTTGTATTCCAATCCCTTTAAATCTGAGCGTTTGCAAGCCCTAGGGGTGTAAACTGAAGGTTGAAGGTGAATGAAGGGGTAAAAATGGCATTTCTCAAGAATTTTAAGGTATTTAGTGATTTTTAGGTCTCTGGCGCCGTCGGCACCAGTGCCAAAAAAATATAAAATTTCCGTAATTTTTACACATCAGTTATTTCAAATTCCCTTCAACATTTAATTAGTCTTTTTAAATAATATTATTCATCCTTAAATACTCCACAAATAAATGTTTTTATAAAAAAATACAAAAAAAACTTTTATATATGAAATTCAAATTTTTTACAAACACGGATTTTTAATCACACTCACACATACATAAAGCAAATCACACTATAATTCAACATCGAAATTAAGCCACAACACTACAATGCTAAAAACTAAACTATACATACAATTAAAGTTATAGGAGTTTTAAAGCCAACCAAATCCAACATAATTAAATTAAAAAACATAATTAATTTTAAATAATGGAAAGTCTAATTTCTTCAATTACTTCTTTTCATCTTCAGTACAGTCTCCTCCTCTAATATCTCTCATAGATTGGTAATGTATGTACAAATTATAGAAGGTTTGGTACGAGAATTGATCAATCAAAATTTCATTGATTCATTCATTCTTCTTAAACATCTGCACCAAACCCGCTTCAATCTGTCCCATATGATCAAAGTGTTCCTTCATCCTCCAATCTAAGTGATCAAAAAGGTAAGTAAGATTTCTTATTGCATCCATGATATTCTAAAGTTCTCTTTCTATTTTCTTCTCCAAAACTTGTGAACTTCCAACTATATAGGGCATTAAGGGTGTCGAAGCATGTGATGATTGATCCAAGATAATATCCAATGCTTCATTTCCATTCCCAATATAGTTTTCATCAATAGGATCCATGATATCCCAAGGTAATAACACTTTCTCCCAACTTTCTTATGGTACTTGAGATTGAATACTAAGTAAGAAGATCATAGAAGGATGCTTAAGTCCATATATAAGCCCATTCATTATAATACTCAAAATATATTTAAAAATAATTGATCCCACATCAATGGACTTTCCCAATTGAATGCATTAATTTAAAATTGCACTTTCTTTTGTAACTTTACTAATTTTCATTGTAGGAAGTAGTTTTGCAGAGATGAAGAAATGTCCTTGTTTAGACATTGGATTTAGCAGTGAAGCGAAGAAACTAACGTACCCCTCATCTTTGATTTCCCAATTATCACTTTCATCTGTCAAAAATTGATATACATCATACATCAAATCTTCGTTTGTATAAAGTTCATATAATGACTGATCGACCCACTTTCTATCATAAACATATCATTAATTCGTGTCGGAGTAAATGGTATGCCCTTAACTTGAACGAAGATGACTCCTTGGTCAATTTCAAGTAGGTTAGCGTAGAATTCTTTTACCGCAGGAACAACTACTTCAGCAACAGTGTAGCATAAAACTTCCCAACATCTTTGTACTATGATTTTCTCAGTCTGCAAACTTGGATTACTCAATCCATGATTGACAAAGCCTCTCTTCTTAATAATTCTCTTCTTAGTGATGACTTTGTCATATAATTTCTGCATGTCAAAACTGATGAACTTTCTTCGATTGAAAATCTCATATCTTGAAGTGTTTCTAGAATTGGAAGCCATGGATTTCAAAATCTGAAAGTATCGGTCGTCCAAAATGGTTTTCATGCCTTTAAAAATACATTTAGGCATCTATTTTAAAGTGAAATCCCGCCAAAGTCTACCAAATTCTTCCTGAACTACCGAAACTGTAATGGGCGTTGTCGGTGCCCCCGATGGCACCGTCGGCGCCATGGCTCTTTAAAAGGGCTTCGTCGGCGCCAAAGCCATAGTTGCGTCTGTTTCACCTTTGGTCCAATTCATTTCCAAATTTTCATGCAATACCAATATTTTTCTTGATTTATGATATATAAGATTTTGTAGGATTCTAAGGTATTATTATTTCTNCAAACTGACCCCATAATTTTCATAGTTTAGATGAAAGAGCACTTTACCTCAAATCTTGTATATATCCCGAAGAGAACACAAGAATTGAGGGTGAGGCTCGATCAAATAAACTAAAGAAAGTTATGACATCCGTTTTAAAACAAGAATTGAGAGTGAGGCTCGATCAAATAAACTAAAGAAAGTTATGACATCCGTTTGGTCCCAAGAATTGAGGGTGAGGCTTGATCAAATAAACTAAAGAAAGTTATGACATCCGTTTGGTCTGTGAGTTTAAATGAAAGAGCGCTTTACCTCAAATCCTGTATCTATCCCGAAGGATGAACCCAAGAATTGAGGGTGAGGCTCGATCAAATAAACTAAAGAAAGTTATGACATCCGTTTGAGAAACCAATGTATTGGCCGATAAATTCCCCTATTTAATATAAGGAATTAAATAGGGTTTATATTATGCTGGGTTCGGGAAAAGTTTCTATTTAATATAAGAAATTAAACAGGGTTTACATTATGCTGGGTTCGGGAAAAGCTTCCTATAGAGAAAGTTATGACATCCGTTTGGTCTGCGAAACCAATATATTGGCCGACAAGTTCCCCTGTTCAATATAAGGAATTAAATAGGGTTTATATTATGCTGGGTTCGGGAAAAGCTTCCTATAAGGGCAAAGTCATGACATCCGTTTGGTCTGCGAAACCAATATATTGGCCGACAAATTCCCCTATTTTGTGACATCCGTTTGGTCTGCGAAACCAATGTATTAGCCGACAAATTCCCCTATTTAATATAATAAAATTAAATAGGGTTTATATTATGCTGGGTTCGGGAAAAGCTTCCTATAAGGGCAAGCCCCTATAGTTAATTACATCTTAGGTAACTGAAGTTACCTAAGAATACTCTCAATAAAATCAAGAAAAATTATCTTCAAGGAGTTCAAATGGTAAGGACATTTCAAAGATATTGGACTAAGAAGTGTGAATGGGATTGGTTCAAATTTGGAACATTTTTGTTTTGGACTCCAAAGGAGGAAACACTAGAGGATGTCACGGATCCGAAGGAAAATTTTGGTGACTTCCCAAGCTATCCTATCATTTGGCTTCAATTTAGGAGGAATCATTTAGATGTTTCATCCTGCAATTTTTATTGTTAGGATTTACATTTGTGTGAAGCAATCAACACAAATAACCTTGAAGATGTGAGG
The DNA here is from genome assembly GCA_002079205.1 of Phalaenopsis hybrid cultivar. Classification (NCBI taxonomy): domain Eukaryota; kingdom Viridiplantae; phylum Streptophyta; class Magnoliopsida; order Asparagales; family Orchidaceae; genus Phalaenopsis; species Phalaenopsis hybrid cultivar. The sequence continues at coordinate 97,363 of JXCR01142811.1, read as the reverse complement.
ATGTAGGTCGTGATAAACGACTACCTCGGAATCCTAAGACGAGTTTAGGGCTTATATGGTACAATATGGTTGTACAAATGCCTAAAAGATGTATGTTGCACTAAGCAAACAACCTCGAATTCCTATGGCTTTGTTGTTTTAAAGCTAAGGAAGAATGTGTTGTTATAAATCCTCTTATTATAGAAGATGGCCGGGCTGCCCAGAGTGCTAGCTCCAAGTTCCTCGTTGTAGCAGAGTTTTGGTTTTGGAAATGAAAAATCAAGTAAATGAGAGAAGTGTCATGTTTTGGAAAAGTTAAAAAACGATTTATTGACTTAGTTGAAATTGATTATAGCGACACCGGTCAAGATCCCACGGTTCTGTCGTCCCGGCACCACTATTTTCTATTGGAATCACTTAGTCCAAATGAATTTACTAAATTCAACTTAATGAGTTCCATAATTTCATTTAGCCGTGGGAAAATTCGTTAGCAACCGTAGGTTACCTCCTCCGAGGGTTCCCGATCTTCCAATAAAGACATTTTAATTTAGTTGAAGTTGTATTTTTGTGATGTTTGTGATTAAATTTTGAGTTGACTTATATTTTGAAATGTTGCGAGGGTGACTTATGCAATTTTATATTTTATATGTAAGTATACAAGTATAAATAAAATTGCAATGGGAGAGTACGAGAAAGACTGTAAAATGCTGTAAAAGTGTACCTGGCGAGTCTTCTCGTTCCACCACCTGAAACTCAAAATGCATGTCAGGGCATTTTATATGAAGCCTGTAAAAGTGTACCTGGCGAGTCTTCTCGTTCCACCACCTGAAACTCAAAATGCATGTCAGGGCATTTTATATGAAGCCCAAATTTGCAGGTATAAAAGTACAGTATGAAAGTACAAGAAAAGCAATGCTAAAAAAAAAAATCTGTAAAAGTGTACCTGGCGAGTCTTCTCGTTCCACCACCTGAAACTTAAAATGCATGTTAAAAAATGTACCTGAAAAAGTAGTAGAAAAGTACAAGAAAGACCGTAAAACTCAGTAAACTATAAAAATGTACCTGACGTTCTTCTCGTTCCACCACCTGAAACTCAAAATGCATGTCAGAGCATTTATTTATATAGAGCTGCAAAAGTAAAGTTTTGGAAACCTTCCTAACTCTATGTTGTGTANGTCAATTAAGACATCAGAGGAGAAAATGTGAATTTTCACAATTTAATTTAATTCATATAATTATTTTTATGCGAAAATATGCATCTTCAAAGAAAATTTCAAAAGATGATCAAGACAATTCCTAATCACTTGAAATTTCTATGTAAGCTAGACCTAGACCAGAAAGTCCTTTGGCCAAAATGTCATGATTTTTTGAAGTTGCTGTGATTTATTAAAATTAATTGAAATTTTGGGGACTTTAATAAAAATAAAATATTTCATATGTTGAAAAATATGTTTTATATTTTTGGAAAATCTCTCTGAGGTCAGAGAACCCAGAGAAATTTATTTTATATTTTTTT
>JXCR01142811.1:76151-92360 GCA_002079205.1 Phalaenopsis hybrid cultivar | reverse complement strand
GATCAATATGTGGAACTTCAAGTTGAGTAAAGAGAAGAGTTTTTTGAATTTCTAATGGTGAGGGTACCTTTTCTAGTTTTCTAAGACTAGTCAATAGGAAAGTCTTATGGCTAGACCTAGGCTACTAAAGAAGTTCTCTAGACCTCAACCAAAAGTGAGGTCAACACTCTCGCCCCTTTTTTTCTCTAGACTCCTCTCTCTTTTAATTAGGGCCAACTTACCTTTCAAAAAGAATTCAAAATTCTCTCCTTTTTTCTAATAAGGCACACCTCTTCACACCAAGAGACACGTCCCTTCATCCACATAATATATCTCTTCATTCAAGAGTCTTTCCAAAGTGTCTAGATGCATTAAATCACTCCATAGGGAGTTTGAATTGATTAAAGCCTTTTAAAACTGCTCAAAAATAGTCACTAACTGCCTTTCTCCATCTTAATTCATCTTTGGTGCTTCTGGCACCAGTTTTGGTGCCTCTGGTGCTAGTCTACTAAAGTACACGCTATTCTCTGGATTCTAATGCCTTTGGTGCTAGTCTAATGAAGTCCGCACCATTCTCTGGTGCTGCTTCTTTGTAAAATGGCACCTCTGGCACCTCTGGCACTGGCTCTCTGTATAATGGCACCTCTGGTGCTAGTTCTAGCGCCTCTGGCAACAGGATGCTGAAAAGCTCTTTTTTGGCTCCAAACTTGCTCCTTTTTGCTACACTTTGCTCTAAATGCCTAAAATCGATATACCTGCAACAAAACATAAAAATACCTTTCTTTAAAGTGCAATATCACCAAATTTAAACATAAAATGAATAAATAAAATTGAACATTATTTTTGTGTATCAATTCTTCCCCAACCTCCCACGAAATGAAATAAGTCGGGAGCTATATTAGAGCTTGCCCTACTGGAATACACACCCACGGAGCCTTGCATAAGATGCCTGTAAGGAAATGCTGATATAATTAAGTAGACATCGTGAGACTATACACCAATTGGGTTGTTCATGGAGTGCCCAGAGTGCACTGTTCTCCAATTGGAACACTACAGGTCTTTGGCAGAGTATAAGACAACTTTGAGGATCCTTAGGAGTAAAGAACACCTAGACGTGGAGCAGTATGAACCTCAGTTTAATGAGCCTTGACAGTTTCTGATTGTTCCTGAGCATGAGCTGGAGAAAATTTAGAGGGTCCAAAAGCAAGAATTTGAACATTTTTGCAATAATTCAAGGAAAATACGTCACTCGAACTACATAATAGAGTATTTTAAAAGAAGTGATGAAACAAAAATATTGGACTATGTTTTCAACTTGAAGGATAAGGGTTAAGCAGGGCTCTTATGGAAAAGGACATATTCAGAACCACAAAAGAATGGATGAGGGGAAAGGTTGGATTATCATTTAGTGTTGTTACTGATATAGCTTCACTTATGACAAGGAATGGAATCCTCCTAGGATTATAAGACACAATGAAGTGGAACCAACGAAGTCCATAATAAAGAAGATCAAAAGAATGTTATCATGGTGCATACCACTAGCCAATTGTATCCCCAACAACTGCATCATCAACATCTATGAAGAAAGAGATTACATTTCGCCGCACATAGATCACCATGACCTTTTTAGGCCCTTCAGCACCGTCTCATTCTTTAGCAAGTGAAACATAATGTTTGGAATGGAGCTACAAATTAATGGCTCAGGAGATTTCTAGGGATTTGTTGAGATTCCTCTATCAGTTGGATAAGTAATTTTACTTAAAAGAAATGGAGCGGATCTCACAAAGCACTGTATTCCATGAGCACCATGAAGAAGAGTACTATAACTTTCCAAAGAATGGATGATAGTAGCATACCATATGGAAACTGGTCGGACCTAGAGCTAGAGGGACTAGGACTGCTTGAGCTGTGAGATAGCTTACTACTATGTGTATGCAAAGAGAATTCTATTCTGGAGAATAACTTAGGAGGTTAGCTTGATTTCAACACAATATTAGAATGTTTGGAGACTTTTGTTATGTTTTAACTGTGCCAGAGTAGGGATGATATAATATGAGAGATTGAAGTTTTTGCATGGATGTTCTCATGACATTTTGGAGGTTTTCATATTGTATTTAGTAACATCAAATTTTAGCAAAAATCAACAAAGATGGTTTGTTTTTTCTTTGACACTTATGTGCTAAAATTATCACATTGTTCAATTGATGTAAAGCCATCGAACTGAATGTTGATTCAATTTTACAATGAACAACAAATGATAGCAAAATGGAAAATGAAATAACATGCGAAATAATGAAAATAAAATTTGTGAAGTCAAGAAAATTTAAGACTAAAAAAAGAAGAAGGAAAATAAAATTAAGAATATTCCTAAAAAATGAAAGAAGTGAAAATGAGAAACAAATGCAAACAAAACAAAAACAGGCAAATTAAAAACCTCACAATTCCTACAATCAAATTTCCATAAATTCTCCATACTCCCCACAAATCTAATAAACTCACAAGTCTTCACAAAATTCCTCAAATCTCCCAAATCTCCACAAATTCTATAAATTCTCACAATTCAATAAATTTCCCATAAATGTTCAAAAATTCCTCCAAACATGGAATTCAATGGTCGATGCAGGGATTCTGATTCCTTAAAATTTCACAAGTTATTACATTCTATCAACAAGTTTTTCACATCCACAAAATTTGAGGATCAATGCAAGAATTTCAATTCCTCCCACAAGTTTTTGCATTCATTCTACAAGATTTTTTTAAATTTGAGGATTGATGCAAGGATTTTGATTCCTCCCACAAGTTCTTGCATTCAATCTATAATTTTTCTGCACTCTTGAAATTTTGAGGATCGATTCAAAGATTTTAGTTCCTCTCACAATTTTCCACAATCTATCCATAAGTTTTCTACACTCATGAAATTCAAGGGTTGGTGCAAGGATTCCGACTCCTTAAATTTCCACTAGTTTCCACATATTATCCACAAATTTTTTGCACTCACAAAATTTGAGGATTGATGCAAGTATTTTGATTCCTTCCACAAGTTGTCGCATCCTACCCAAAGTTTTCCGCAATCACAAAATTTTAGGATTGGTGCAATGATTTTGATACCTTCAAATCAAAATTCCAGAGGTAGTGCAAGGATTCCAGTTTCATTTCCATAAGCTTCGACAGTCTTTCCATATTTTTTCAATATTCATGAAATTTTAGGGTCGGTGCAAGGGTTTTGATACCTTCAAATCAAATTCCAGGGTCAATGTAAGGATTTCAATTCCTACACACACAACATTCTAGATTTGGTGTAAGGATTCCAATTTCCACAAAATTCCCACAATGTTCTAAAACATTGAAAGTTCACCAGGGCTATCGGATTCCCAAAAAGGAATCTCAATTTTTGCATTATACAATTCATAAACATCCCTTCAAAAAGAGAAAAGAACAAAAATATCACGACACAAAATTCAGAAGCTACTTTCACGCTTGATGACTATAATTCACAGCTACAAATTGAAAATACACCTACTAAATCCCCAGCGAGAATTCAAAAATCTTCAACTCAAATTCAATCTTAAACTGAGTTTGGTTAATCATCTCGGAGAACACCAATACACGCGGTGTGCTTTTTTAGCACACCACACTTATTGAGTGTCCTTTTGTTAACTTCATTTTTGGTGAGGTCTAATTTTCTCCTTAAGCCTATGATCTAGCCATAGGCTTTTGTGTTGACTATCTTAGAGGACTAGTGATGAGACCCATCCCTTTAGATATTCAAACCACTTTCTTACTCTTGTTGGAGATTCACATGTGTTGTTTTTTACATCTAGCACTTAGAAGGTTGAGACTAACATGAGGAAGCTTAAAAGAGTACCTATAGGATTGTTAAGCCATAGGAAGACCCTGGGCAGCTTAGTCTTGCACAACACACATCCAATATGATCAATTCACCAAAGTTGACCTATCTCCCCCTTGTGGTCCATAACTATTCCTTAACTCTTTTGAAAACTCTTATTGGTGGAAAGAAGTCCTTAACCCCTCATTATGATGACTAGGAACACCGTGTGGAGGCTTCAAAATGAGTTAACATAAAGCTCATATGACATGGACGAAACTTCTCATGGCTTGCATCCCCACCACCCAAAAAACCAACCCTAGCCATCCAATTCACCCAAAATTCCCTAAATCCACCAAAATTGCCCAAATTACCAAAATACCCCAAAATTCCAAAAAATGCCCTAAATTAACCAAATATAAAATTTTTCATAAAAAATATTCTAAACCTCTCCAAAATTCCCAATTGCCCAAAAATTTCCAAAATTGCTTAAAATAACCAAAATTTGCAAAAATACCAAAAATACTTAATATTGACCAACATTCCTAAATTGCACCAAATCCATATAAAGTTTTCCTAATGAAAAATCCAAATACAATTCCACCAAAATTTAATTCCAAACTAATACTAATCTAAGATCAAATTTAAATCAATCCAAATCAAACCTAAATAAAAAATTCATCAAATTTGAGCCCATTGCACCAAGTTTATGCCCCAAATTTTATTATGATAGTCACTAAATTCAACTAAGACCATCATGATTAATTTTCAAAGCCATCAACATTAAATCCAAACCCAAATCAATTATCTGTGACACTTCTTAAAAGCCCACTAAACCAAGCCCAATCTCCAATTTCTCTTAAAGCTAAAAGCCCATTCGCTATTAAGAAATATTCCCCTCATCCATTTAATCAAAAAAATTTAACCCTAAGATCTAATGTCATAATCAAAGTTATCCAAATTTGGATTTATACCTACACCTCAAAAAATCCACAAAATGTCTAAAATCCTCCCCCATGAAGATTGGATAAGCCACATGCAAGCCATGGAGCCTCCTCTAAGCCACATGTGAGCCATATGAGCTATGAAAAAGTTCACCATACCTTAAGTAGCAAAAGGAGGACATGCTTTAAAGCTTCTCAAACCTCGCCTCACCTTCCTATGCTTCATGCCAAGCCTAAATTCAAACCCTACCCGGATGGATGTGACTTCTTAGACTGAACCCATAGGCCAAGAAAACCACACCAACAGCCCTAAAGAGGTGAACCAAGCCATTTTCAAGATCTAAACTCAAGTTAAACCTAAAAGTAGTCTAAACCCAATTCCACTTTGATCCACCCATAGGCACTTGGCACAACCCAACTGACTTCACTTTCTCCCATCCTTGACCTCCCTAAGCCACCCAGCTGCTACTCTTGGCCTAATCGGCCACCCTAGTCACTGGAAAACACCAAACACAAGAGACCGCCCATGGCCAAAACTCTAAATTCCACCCATCAAATTTGGTTCACTCTAATTGAATTATTGCCCTCTTCTTCCCTTCACCTAGGCAACGCTTTCCACCCATTGGTCGGCCCAATTGAAGCCCTTTTCCCTACTTATAAAAACACCAACACTCCATGAACAAATGAGAGTGCACAAAGCCTAGAGGAAACTTTGCCCAATTGCTTCCAAAGCTCCCCACACTTATCCCAAGATAAATCCCACCATTCTAACCTACTGTATCACATCATAAAAACCCTAAATTTGAGGCTAAAAAATAATTAAAAATATCAAAAAAATCAGAAAATGTAAATAAACTTCAAATGTCATAAACTTCACCCTAATTACAGAAAACAACTAAAAATTGCTTTTATAAAATTTTCAAATTATAAAAATATATTTGTAAGTACTTAATTGTATTTTTCTCCATTTTGTGGATAAATAAATTATAAAAAATAAACTAAAAATCACAAAAATATGAAATTCCATTCTCGGAGTTCTTTGAATTTAGAAAGATCAATGAAAACTCTAAAATAAATTATTTTAAATAAAATTTTTTTTCTATTTTTTCGTTCATTAAAATCAATTAAAAATTAGAAAAAATAAAATATAATTAAAAAATTCATCAAAATTAGTCCAAGTGGTCCTCTTACCTAGGTGAAACTCCTAAAAAATTCTTAAAAACAGAAAGTATGTTTTAGTTAATTAAATTAATTAACATCGAAAATTCCTATATTTTGGACAAAAATAATTATGAAAAATTAAATAAAAATTCTTCCCTGATGTGTAAATTGACCCATGAATATGGTAAGAATAAAGTTTTAAAGTCTTTGGAATTAAATTGAAGGAATTATTGAGTAAAGAACCTTAAGGGTAAACTGGTAATTTTGAAATTTCAGACCATAATTAAGATCTAGGTCAAGTCACAGGAGAAAATATTAATATTAAATATAAATAACTCTTTGAGGTGATTGATGCGGGTAAATTTAGTGTGTAAATTTTACAAACATTTTTCAATATTAAAAAATACACACGACATATAAAATAACAAATATGTAATATCATCCCAACATAAATAACTTTTATGAAAATAATTTATCTTTAAAACTCCTTTTAAATTTGTTAAATCCCCTTTAAAATAAATGCAAGCATACGTATCACTTTAGTAAAAAAAACTCTAATGGAGTTCTAGATATCGATCCCACAGGGAATTTGGAAATACTTATATATTAGTTCTTAATATTCTTCTTTAAACTCTAAAAGAAAAATAAAGTAAATTGAAAAGTTTGAAAATTAACTACTAAAGTGAATGCTACTTAAATTGCAGATGTAAGACTACAAAAGTTAAACTAAACTAGATACTAGACTTTCAAAAGTAAAATTACGAAAACAAAGTTTTTGTTGATGAAAATTTCAAGTTTAAGAAAGCGTCCTTCCCGTTTACAATGAGTATATGGATTGTGAAGAAATTAAAATTATTTGAAAATAATTAAAATTATTTGAAAATAATTAAAATTATTTTGTGCCAAGTAGAAGCAATCTTATTCTGTACGCTCTTCCGAGTGTTTAAAGAACATTGATTAATCTAGAGTTTGGTCCCTCATTCTGTGGTTAGGCTGGGAGGATACCGCCAACCACTCTAGAACTCCCACGACTCCCTCCTCTGAGGGCTAACAATCTTGCATCAGTATCCAATCAACTATACCAAATTGAGGATTTTAATCTGTCACCTTAAAATCTCCAAATCTGCATCCAACAAAGTATATTTTCCTATTTATTTGCACCCAATCCCATGGATGATATACTCTCCCATAAAATCAAATGTGATTCTCCCTTTATTGTAGAAATCATGGTCCTTTTCAAAATATATGTTTCTCAATACATTTTAACAATTCAATTGGCCAGATCAAAAAGTAAATGAAGATCAGAGTTCTAATCATCATAAAGTATTGTCATTTAAAACCGTAGAAAACAAAATCTATTCTTCAAAAAACCATATCTCAAAGTAGGGAGAAGGATAAAAAAGTATACTAAGAATTCATGAGAAAGATACAATAAAATAAGGATTTCATATATAAAAATAAGTTTACAAAACAAAAGAAATAATAGACAAAACTTATCACACAACCCTTCCTAAGCAAATCCCTAGAAGTTCTCTCCAAGCCTTTCTCTCTTTACAAACACACTCAATTCTCTCTTANTGATCCAAGAGACATATCCCTTCATAAAAGAACCTTCCAAAGTGTCTAAATGCATTGAATTACTCCAATAGGTGTGTAGTGCAAGTGTCCCTTTGAAAATTCACTCAAAATTCATCTCAAACTGCCTTAATTTGCAAAAAGTCATCCCAGGCGCATCATGCTCCAACTCTCTGGATTGTGGCACATCAAGCACCAGAATCCCAAAATTTGTTGTTTTAGCTCCAAATTTTGTCCTCTTTTCCATTTTTACTCCAAATGCCTAAAAATGATATATCTGCAGAAAATGTATGAAAATACCCTTTGTTAAAGTGCAATATCACCAAAAAAAAAAATAAAATAGGTACCAAAAATTAATATATTATTTTGATATATCAAAATCCCCTAAACTTAAATATTACTTGTTTTCAAGTGACACTTTTATTAGATAAAAACATATTACATTAGGATATATATTAACTTATCACTTCTATACTTTAGTTCAATAAATAGAATAGCAAAATTTAAGAAATTTTAATAACTTAGATTTAAACTCCAAGTTCAGAAATACTTAGTAATCAACTTTAAGATTTTTGAATCTCTATTCATTTCAAGAAGAATTGTAATTTGTCATGCTAAAGACATTTAGAACATTCATATGAAAAAGAAATTCATGAAAACTTTACTAGGAATGCTACTAATACTCCAATACAAGTTTAGAAAATGTAATAAAGCTCTTTCCTTAAATTGATTCAAGTGAAGCCAATTTTTGATTAGCCATATCCTCAAGCTTCTCCTCACCCTTTTCTTTTCTTTTCTTTTCTTTTAGAATCTTTTCAATCCTTTCTTTTTTTCTTTTTCTTTTTCTTTCTCAAGTAATAATTACTATATCTGGATAGTCCTTAATAGTTTCGAACTTCACTATCCTATTTCTTAAAGTCAAAACTCAATACCTTTCTTCACTTAATAAATTCATACTAATTTATGATTTTTCATAAAGTCTCATTCTTTTATTCTTACATGAAACTTTAAAATTCTTATCACTTAAAAAATACAAATTTCCTTTACTTTAAATAGAAAAATATAGTCTTATCATATCATACCAAATATCTTTAATTTTAGAATTTACCTTCATTATTAAAACTTTTTACCTAAATTTACTATAATATTTATGTTTGCATCATTTTTTTTAATGTCATGTGTCCGAGACGTCGATATTATCTAAGGAGGGCATCCATGTTGTTAACGCTTCGAATACATGTAAAAAAATGCGCAAATTATTGTTTTTACCCAATTTGCTGAAAAAGTGGTCCGAACGACCCCGAATGTCGAAACGGACTATGCGATCGCGTCCGGAACGTCGAATTTACCTAAGGGAGAATTTCATTTCGCTGCGATGAAGTGTTCGGCAAAAAGATGTGGAGAGATAATAATAATAATAATATTATTATTATTAAAAAAAAACTTTTTTTTTTAAATCCGTAACTTCCTCCCTCTCTCTTCTCTCTCCTCCCTCTCTCTTATCTTCCCTCTCTTCTCTCTCTCTCCTCTATTCTCTCTCTTCAAAAAAAAAAATAAAGAAACGTTAAAAAAAAAAAGAGATAACTGCTTCGCCTCCCTTCCTCAAAAATCGCGAAAAGAGAGCCCTAGCCGACATCTCAACGCGAACTCCCTCCCGCTCGCCATCAGAACTCGCCGCCGCCGGACCTCCACTCGCTCGTCGGAGCCCCTCCAGCCGCCGGCAAAGCCTAGCCTTCGTTCTTCTCACTCACGAGACTCTTTAGCACCCAGCCACGCCTTGCTCTCTTGCACCCGGCCGAACCCTCGCCGGACACCATCTTCGCCGGCGAGATCCGACTCCGCAACTGCCGCTGGAGTTTTTCNATATATATATATATATATATATATATATATATATATATATATATATATATGGGTTTCCTCCCACAAAGCGCCTGGTTTAACGTCGTCAGACCGACTTACCAATGTTTATTCAAGATGACTCAACATCAAAATTTCTTTAAATTGAGGCATGCGCCCTTCATAATAATGTATCAATTGATGCCCATTAACTTTAAATATCTTTCCATTTTTAGGATCTTTCATAACAACAGTTTCATAATGATAGACTTTGATCACATTGAATGGTCCTAACCATCTAGATTTCAGTTTTCTTGGAAATAATCTCAATCTAGTGTTATATAATAGAACCTCTTGTCCAGGTTCAAATTTCTTATTTATAATCCTCCGATCATGTCATATTTTCATTTTCTCTTTACAGATTTTTGCATTATCATATGCTTCATTTCTAATCCACTTAAGTTCATGGAGTTGCAATAATCTTTTCTCAACAGTATCCTTTAGATTAAAATTAAATTCTTTAATAGGACAAAATGCTTTATGTTCCAGCTCTACTGGTAAGTGACATGTTTTACCAAAAATAATTCTATATGGGGACATTCTAATAAGAGTCTTATAGGCAATCTTGTATGCTCATAATTTAGTATTTAATCTAGCAAACCAATCAAATTTTTAAGGATCTACAGCTTTTTCTAAAATTCTTTTTATTTCACGATTTGCTATCGCCGCTAGACCACTAGTTTTGGGATGATAAGTAGTAGAGAATCTATGCATAATATTATATTTTCTAATCAATTTCTCGATCCTCTTATTCTTAAAATGAGATCCTTCATCCGTAATAATCACTCTCGGCAATTCATATCTTGTAAAAATATTTTTATTTAAAAATTTTGAAACATTTCGAGTATCACATTTAGGTATAGCAATATCTTTAATCTATTTAGACGTATAATCAACATCAAGAAATATATAAAAATATTTAAATGAAGGCATAATTGGTCCCATAAAATCTAATCCCCACAAATAAAAAATTTCAACTTCCAATGTGTAATTCAGAGGCATTTCATTTCTTCTAGAAATATTTCCTACTCTCTGGCATCGATCACATGTTTTAATATATTCGTTAACATATCTAAGAAGAGTAGGCCAATAAAATCCAGCTTACAAAATTTTATGTGCAGTTCTACTAGTTCTAAAATGTCTTTCAAATTCAAAATCATGACATCGTTCAATTATTTATTTATTTTCTTCGCAAGGCACACACCTTTTAATGATCAATTCTTTACATAGTTTATATAAATGTGGGCCATTCCAAAAATAAAATTTTGAATCATGAATAAATTTCCTTAATTGTTGATTCTTTACATCTTGGGGTAGAATATCACTCACAATATAATTTACTATATCGGCATACTATGGTATATTTTTTATATCAATATTATACAATTATTCATCAGGGAAAGTTTCCAAAATTTCATTTGCAAAATCAGTTAATATTTCATGTTCTAGTTTAAGATAATTGATCAGCTATTTGATTATCATTTCCCTTTCTATTTACTACCACAAAATTGAACTCTTGTAGGAAAAGTATCCATCTAATTAACCTTGGTTTAGCATTCTTCTTTTGCATCAAATGTTTGATAGCAAAATGGTCTGTATGCACTATAAATTTAGCTTCAATTAAGAAAGGTCAAAACTTATCAACTCTGTTTCAGTAGTTGTACAATTAATTTGAGCATCATTTAGAGTTTTACTAGCATAATATATTACTTTAAAAATTTTGTTATACCTTTATCCTAAAACAACTCTAATAGCATGATCACTAACATCACGCATTATTTCAAATGGTTTCTTCCAACCAGGCAGAACTATTATAGGACAAGTGATTATTTTTTTTTTCAATAGTTCAAATGCTTTTATGCACTCTTCAATAAAATTAAATTTTGTATCCTTTTCTAAAAGTTGGCACAATGGTTTAGTAATTTTTGAAATTTTTTTTATATAACATCTGTAGAAACCAGCATGTCCTAGAAAACTTCTTATCCCTCTAACCGTAGTAGGAAACCACAATTTTGCAATAACTTGAATTTTTGCTGAATCTACTTCCATGCCATTTTCAGAAATTTTATGCCCAAGTACAATTCCTCCTACAACCATAAATTGACACTTTTCCCAATTTAGTACTAAGTGGAATTTTTCACATAGTTCCAGAACTTTTTCTAAATTATTTAAAAATAATTCAAATGAAGTTGCAAATAAAGAAAAATCATCCATAAATACTTTCATTTCATGTTAAATTAAATTACAGAAAATTGACATCATACATTTTTGCAATGTCGCAGGTGCATAACTAATTCCTTTAATATCTGCTAAAGTCCATCCAAAGGGCTTCTTATATCTTTTCAACATTTCTACTAATTTTTTTCTTGAATTTTAGTTAAATCAGAAGATATAATAATAGGCAATATAGATGAATCTCTAAAAAACATATATTTTAAATGGGCAGGTAATATTTTCAGTTCAAGTTTAGGTGGTTTAATACTTGAAGGAATAAGATTATTATTTTTTTTTAAAAGGTCTAAAATTTAAAATTTGTCTGAAACATAGTCTAAATTTTCTTCTTTTATTTCATTCTCGTTTCAAAATACTCTTCTTGCCTTAATTTTTCTTCAAACATTCCCTTAAATTGCTCGTTACTTAGATATTCAGTAACTTTCATTCTAAGACATTCATTATCTTTTTCTATGCAGGATATTTCATAGATTTTATTATATTGAATGTTACTTTTTTATCATTGACTCTCAGTATTAATTCTCTTTTATGCACATCTATCACAACTCTCCCAGTTGCAAGAAATTTTCTCGCCAAAACAACAAAAATCTATTTATCTTCCTTCATATCTAATACAATAAAGTCTATAGGAAAAATAAATTTATACACTTTCACTAATACATCTTTTATAACTCCTTTAGTATAAGTTATCGTTCGATCAACTAACTGAAGAGTTACAAATATTTAAAAATTGATAGAAACATAAGATTAATATTAGCTCCTAGATCACATAAGGCTTTTCCAAAAAAATAAATTTCACAAATAGCACAAGGTATAATAAAAATACTAGGATCTTTTAACTTTTCAGGAAGCTTTTTCTAAATAATTGTACTACACTCTTCACTGAGAGTAACGGTCTCGTGATCTGCAAACTTTATTTTCTTGTTTAGTATATAATTCATAAATTTCACATAACATGGCATTTGTTCCAAAGCCTCAATGAAAGGAATATTTATCGTTAACTTTTTAAGGATTTCTAAAAATTTTGTAAATTTTTTTATCTTTATTCTCTGCTTCAATCGTTGAGGAAACAAAGGTGGCAATTTTTCTAAAGAAATTTGTATTGGTTAATTTTCATCATTGTCACTTTCAATTTCAACCTTCTCCTTCTCAACTTCAGTTTCTCTTTAGATTCTTGTTTCCACTTCTTTTTCACTTTGTAATTGAATAGCTTTAATTTGCTCCTTATTTTGATCTTTAGCAATATGTCCTAATTGATTTTAAATATTCCTAATTGCAGCCCCATGATTTTCTATTTGATTTCCCATGTTCAACATTACTTCTTTCATAGTCAACTTCTTCTCCTTAACTTGTGAGCTATTGTTAAATCCAGTAGGATAATAAGATCAATAGTTAGGATTCACTTGATTATTTGAATTTGCTTAGGGGTTCATCAAATTGTTATAATTATTCCAACTAAAATTATGGCGATTTTTTCATCCAGGATTCTAATAATTAGAATAGGGGTCATCATTTCTATTATATATAACATTCATAGTTTCATAAAATGATTGAGTATCAATTATCTGTCCTATTGAATTTTCTTCTAACACTGGTGGTATTTAAGAATAGTTCACTCCAATTTGATCAATCTTTTTTCATATAGCAGCAACTTGAGATGCTAAAATAGACATTGCATCAGAATCATGAATACTAGCTACTCTCTTTGGATTTACCCATTCAGATGGCCATTAAAAATTATTAGTAGTCATTTCTATATTAAAGAATACGCTTCATCAAAAGGTTTTAACATTAATGATCCACTTGTAGCAGCATCTATAATAGATCTATGTGATCCTACTAATCTATTGTAAAAAGTTTGAATTGTTAACCAATTTGGTAAAGCATGGTGTGGACATCTCCTAAGGAGATCTTTAAAACTTTCTCAAGTTTCATAAATTGATTCACCTTTGAACTGACAAAAAGATGTAATATTGTTTCTAAGCTTAGAAGTTTTTTAGGGTGGAAAATATTTAACTAAAATTTTTTTTAATAGTTCTCCCCAAGTTCTGATGGATCCAGGTGCTGATGAATTTAACAAATCTTTTGCTTTATCCCTTAATGAAAAAGGAAAAATTCTAAGTCTCACAGTATCATTAAACACTCCATCATATTTAAAAGTAGCACATAATTCAAGAAAACTAGCAAGATGTAAGTTAGGATCTTTAGTAGGTATTCCTCTAAATTGATTATTTTGTACCATTTGGAAACATCAGGATTTTAAATAGTCAAGTGAGGTTCATCTTTTGTAGGATTAGCATAATCTTTTAAAAGTCTTTGTCGATTTTCGGTTATTTGATTATCTAAGCTATTTGTCATTTTGTTCAAATGTCTATTTTTTTTTTTCAAACTTTTCTAATAGTGCATTCTAATTCTGAATTGTAAGGTACTAAACATTCAAATCCAATACTACACATAAACAAATATAATAAGTAAAGAAAAATTTCATAAAAGTACTCTTAAATTTCAAAAAAAAAAAGTTTAATGATATTTTTTTAATGATTTTATATTTTATTTTTATTTTTTTAATTTTTTTATTTTATTTTATCGTTAAATTTTCTAATTTACCAAATCTATTTAATTTATCGTTATCTTTCGCGACAATGAGGCCAAAAACTTTATCCTCGATATTATAGTTGTCTAAAATTAATAAAGTTGACTCCGCTTTGCATCGATGTCAAAAACTTGGTTTGTTATTTTATGAATAAGAAATTGAAGCAATTGACGTTGGGATTCTATGCAATTATACATATAGTTATCAAGTAATACAAGATTTTTTGTTTAAGCCCCAAATATCAATCCTACAAGGATGGTTTAAATTCGAAATGAATTTTAAATTAGGAAATTTGCAACAATAAAGAGAATCTACTACATTAATTTCAAATAATTAAGGTGCTATCATAACTAAATTATCATTTACTAGCAAAACTATAAAGCAAAGCTAAACAATAACTATCAAACAATATTTTTGTGATGAAGTTATCTAATATGAGAAAGCATCTTTTCCACTACAATGAGTTTTTGGTTAAATGAGAGATAAATGATTTGAATTTGTATTGTGTGAAATATTAGCAATTTTAATTCTCTACCATTAGTCAAGTGTTATAGAGAATCATTGGCTAATCTTAGGTTTAGTCTCTAAATCTATAGATAGGTTAGGAGGATACTAGCTCTCACTCCAGAGTTCCCACTTCTCTTTCCCTTGAAGGCTAACTCTCACTTTAGTTCTTAAACACTAAGACCAAATTGGAGATTTTAGTCTCTCACCCTAGAATCTCCGATTCTTCTCCCAATAATATATATTTCCCTATTTATTTGCACCCAATCCATGAACAAAACACTCCTTCATGGAATTGAATGTGATTCTCAATTTGTTGTAAAACTTATACTCCATTTACCGGATAGTATGTTTCACAACAGATGTTAACATTTCAATTGGCTAAATCAAAAAATAAATTAAGAACAGAGTGAAAAATCATCACAATTTATTTTATATTTTAAAATTAGCACATCCAAATTATCTCTTCATTTCAACATATCTCAGAGTAGGGAGAAAGACAAACAAAACTACTCAAACCTCATGATGAAAATACAACAAAATACAAATTTTATAAATAAAAGAAAGTTTATACAACATGAATGAACAAACACTACTTATTTTTAACTCTTCCTCAAAGCAAATCCCTTATAGCCTCTCTTGGACTCTTTCTCTCTTTACAAGACTCTTAATTCTCTCTTCAAAGATGTAGGGATGAAGAAATCTCTCAATTCTCTCCCTCTCTAACAACTCTTAGAAGAAATCACACTTAGACTCACCACACTAAAAAATACACATAATGGAACACTCCAGAAAACTCAATGGCACTCTAGCCCCTCTTCTTCTGATCAATTTTTGCTCTAAATAAAGCATAATGTCAATTTTCCAAGAAGTGTATCCAATAAA
Source organism: Phalaenopsis hybrid cultivar (assembly GCA_002079205.1). Classification (NCBI taxonomy): domain Eukaryota; kingdom Viridiplantae; phylum Streptophyta; class Magnoliopsida; order Asparagales; family Orchidaceae; genus Phalaenopsis; species Phalaenopsis hybrid cultivar. Next base: position 76,762 of record JXCR01142811.1, on the reverse strand, counting down.
TCTTGAAAAAACATCCAAATTCATCGAATATTCTAGAAATTCTTCGAACACCGACATTGGCGTCGTCGATGCCCACGATGGCATCATCGGCGGTCATAGTCCGCTTTATTTCTTGTGTTCTCTGTCAAATAACACCTTCGGCGCCCAATCTGGTGTCATCGGCGCCCCTGCTGTTCTGGACTCCTCCTTCATGTTTGCATCATCGGCATCCTTCCAAAACGTCATTTTGACTCCAAATTCTACTTTTTTTTGCTTCAAATGCTAAAAATCATCAACATGTAATAAAACATGAAAAATATATTCCTTTAAAGCGCAATATTACTGTTGGCATCATTTTTTTTATGTCATGTGTGTCCGGGACGTCGATATTATCTAAGGAGGGCATCTATGTCGTTAACGCTTTGAATACGGGTAAAAAACTGCGCAAATTATCGTTTTTACCCAAATTGCTAAAATAAGTGGTTTGAACGACCCCAGACGATGAAACAGACAGTGCGGTCGCGTCCGGAACGTCGAATTTACCTAGGGGAGAATTTCATTTCGCTACGATGAAGTGTTCGGCAAAAAGATGTGGAGAGATAATAATAATAATAATATTATTATTATTAAAA
>JXCR01142811.1:34967-48232 GCA_002079205.1 Phalaenopsis hybrid cultivar | reverse complement strand
TATATATATATATATATATATATATATATATATATATATATATATATATATATATATATATATATATATATATATATATATATATATATATATTAAATTATAGTTAAACTTTAAAAATGAAAGCTATAAAGTATACTAAATTTGAATCAAATACAAAACAACATAGGTCATTAAATTTTCTTTTCTACTAATTTTTGTACAATGACATTGGCAAGAACTATTGACTAATATCCCTCAAGAAATTTTCTTTAAAAATAAAATCATAAAATAGAGGAGTACTTATAGAAAACTTTGAATAAATCTATTAAGCAAATGGATGATAGGAAAAGTTTGAAGGTTGACACAAATAAAATATCATTCAATAAAATTACTATTCATAAATTAGTTATTTGTCTTGGATGAAAAAAAAGTAGATAGAGATGTTATCTACATTCACTTAAATTTTAAAAATTTTATGATAATTTGTTTGATTACCAAAATTTAATAAAGATAAAAAATATCACAATTCAAGTGTCAAACTATTCTAGAAATTAAATGACTAGATTTTACAAAAACAATTTTTTAGGAGTAGTACACTTTAAAAATTTGAACATTCATTTAGAAAAATAGGAATTGTAATAATTTTTTGAGAACTTAAAAATAAGCATGAATTGCTAAAAATATAGAAGTTTGGGTATCATATGGTTTAGTACAAATTTTTTAAGAGTTGTTTCATCATCATCTACATCACTGCACTTGGCTCTGTGCTCAATTAAATATTACCTCTCCTTAAGATATACCCAACTTTTAGCATGATTAACTCCACTTAAGAAAGATTAGAACCTTAAATAAGATGAAAGGTCCTCTCACCTTAGATTTAATTGATCTAAACCAAAATAATTAACCTCTTTTAGAGAGAATTAGAGCTACCACAAAGGAAATTTGTACTTTGGCTACTACCTCCACCTCATAGCCTAGGCTCCATTAGGTCCAAATGAGGATAGACAATCTCCATTTGTACAAAAGATTGGAACCTTACCATAAAGACTGAAAATATTAAGTTTTAATCATAATTTTGTATATGGATATTACTAAAACAGTTTAATGATTGAAAATATTAGGTTTTACTCATAATTTTGTGTATGGATATTATCAAAACAGATTAAAAAAGGAGAACTTGATTAGACAATGAAACTAAGAAAAAAAATAGTATCAAATCTTCGTAAATAGAAAAACTAGAGCCGATGAAGGGTAATTTAGTTTTCGTATACATAATAGTGTCAAACCACTTTTGTTGGAGAACTAGAGCCAATAAAAAAAAATCATGAGTTTTGCTCTTACCCATATGTGGATATTTGTAGATGGAATAATGAAGAGTTGCAAGTATTGAATGAAAAGAGTTACAAAACTTAAAGATGACAGCTGCATGAAATATCCTTTATTAAGAATTATAACTAATTTACAAAAATATTTTATTATAAATAATAATAGATTTACAATAAATTTACATTGTGAATAGTTTAAAATTGAAAAAATGGTGAAATAAATTGAGAATAAAAGTATACTCAATTTCGATCACGAAGCATTATTATGATATGACCTAAAACACTATTAACAATAATGATTAGAAGAGGTAAAATATGAAGAACCAAGACTGAGCCTTCATAGTGCATGTATTTTTTATTTCATTATTTTTGGGTGATATATATTTGGACATAAGAAAATAGGTGGCAAATAATAAATCAGTAAAAGAGTAAATATAATAAAACGTGAATCTTGAAGTTATATTTGAAGTAAAATTTTTTAAAACAAAATTTATAAATTTTCAAACATCAATTGAAATAAATTTATAATCAAGATAAATTGATGTCGCATGATCATCATCACTTGAATGTTGTTGTTAGTTTTGATGCCTGACTACCATCATATATGGTTGTTGTGGCCTTGTGTATCATTGCTTAATCACTATCGTTTGACTGTCATCGCCTACTCATATTACATGATCTTGGTTGCCCAACACTCAGCACCTAACACTATCTTCTAACTTCCAACATCCATTAGCAACACTAGTATCTAGTAAAAGTTCGGTCTTTTAACATTTGTTGTTAGCTTAAATATTTGTTAAGTATTGTCACACTTACAAAATGTCGCTAATTTCTTATCACCTAACCACCATTGCTTAAAAGTGATTTTCTAACCCTTGTCAGCTGATGACAATCTCCTAACTTCTACAATCCATTGGAAACATTGATAACTCCAAACAAACATTTGCCTCTTGACTTTTGATGTAGTCCTATCATGTCCAACTAAAAAGAAGAGCAAACTTTTATAATTTATTTAGTGGATTATTTCAACTAGGCGGGATCATATAAATTTTCTTTCGTTTAAGTTTTGTACACAAAATTTAATGTATTTTCTAAACATATTTTGATGTCTCTCAATATTGACTATCTTTGTGTACGTTGAACCATGCAAAATTAAGTGAATAAACTGTCTTTTAGGTTAACATTCATTATTTTGGCTAAGAACCACCCTTAATTTTCATTTTAAATTTTCCATTAAAAATATTCAATTTTTTTAATATTTTGTGAGCCTCAATACACTCTTCAAAATGCATACAACTCCACTAATAAAGACAGATAATTTCAACTAAATATTGATATATGATGAAATTTTCTGTAGTTCACTACTACATTACATTGGATATAATCAAACATCAAAATTCACCAACAAGATCTCCCTCAGCTCNGCAGCATCAGTGATCTCACTAGACACCACACCTCTAAAAGCCTCAGGTATGCCGCGCTTGATGATCATAAGAATCAAGCGATTAGAACGATCCCACTCCTCATAGATCCTCCTATCCTCAGAGAAACTAGCATCCGTAAGAGGAACGGGTTTTTCCATTCTTAACGCAAGGTCTAAATCCATGCAGCCAAGAATAATGTGAATGTTCTCTTTCCAATCCTTAAAGCTGTCACCCTTAAGGATTGAAACCGAATTGAGATTAGCAGATACAGTAGCAACAACTGAATAATGAACAAAATGATTACATAAATAACATGTTCATAAAATAATAATAATAAAAAATAATACCAACAATGTCAATAAACTCAAATAATGGTAAATCCCATCTCAAGACACCTAATGCAACATTAATATCAAGTCTTTGAACAGTAATATTAACTGGAAGTGGTAATCTTGTTGTAATAATCAAACATTAACAATAATGCATGTCAAATAATAAATCTATCTTTGGATCGATTTATTACTCACATATAATTCCTTATAATTGTTACATGTTTATCATCACAAGTGTGTATGCAGTTCGGCCAAGTATTAATTTTCCTTTGGGTCGATCAATACACGCATAAACTCACACACACACAACATCCAACATTCGTCACGAACTATCTACACAAGAGAGGTCACTTTGGCAACATCATGTTTCAATTAGCTCATTAAAAAATGATGAACAAATTTATAAAGTACCAATAATTCGAATTTAATTGAATATTTAATAAATTTTTTTTAATTTTTTTTTAATACAGAAAACTACATATTGTTTGCTTACTCCGTAGAAACGTCATGTCGTTTCTGGTTGTCTTCAACCTCCAGACGGGTCAAACGACCCAGTTCAAATCCAAATCAGAACCCAACGGTTTCAAAGCCATTTTTACACTAAAATGAAGCCTTTAAACCCCAAAGTTGTTAGAAATCTAATTTCTAGATGATTTCTAACTCTTATTTATACAAATAAAAAGGATTTTGACGAATTTGATATACCAAACAATATATACAAGTCATCATTAATCGTAAATTTATGACTTCATAATTGATGAACAACAATGGCTAAGGGCCAAAAAATCGAAAAGAAAAAAAATTCTCAAGAAAAAACTGAACGTGAATTACCTCTGATACCAATTGTTAGAACTAAAAAAAATCACATTCAATTTTGAGAGAAATAACCATAGATTAGCGGAAGCGTACCGAAGTCCATTAGATCAATTGCACAAGATATGATCTTCTAATCTGCAGATTTTCCAGNGAAGCAGCTTTGGTTGCCTGAAGTTACAAGTATAGAAAAACAGCGTTGCTAGATAAGCTCATTTTGTTGGGTATAAATAGAAAACTATACNTAACATTTTAATTTGATTACATGAATTCTCATAATGTTGTTACTGTTGAAGTTCAATAATTCTTATTTCAGGCAATAGTAAATGATTTAAAAGCAAGCCTTCTTCAATTAAATGTATAAGAAAAGAAAACTCCATTGCATCTAAAAGAAATAAGAAATGCATTAGATTATATGTATGTTCTCAAGTTTATATCGAAGCAGCTTTGGTTGCCTGAAGTTACAAGTATAGAAAAACAGCGTTGCTAGATAAGCTCATTTTGTTGGGTATAAATGGAAAACTATAATTATCTTAAGCTCCACAAACCATATCTAAACACTCTCAAACATCATGATTTTACTATCAAACAAAATGGGTGGAGAAAAAAAAAATTTTTCAAACACGTTTCTATCTGCAAGCAACTAATTAACCATGAGAAAAGGATCACAAGTTCACATATTCTTTTAAAGAATGTTTCAGCAGAAGCAAATATCATTAGAAACTTCAAAGAGACAAATAAAATCTCAAGAAGTTCAAAAAGATGATTAAAGTTACCNAAAAAATTTTTCAAACACGTTTCTATCTGCAAGCAACTAATTAACCATGAGAAAAGAATCACAAGTTCACATCTTCTTTTAAAGAATGTTTCAGCAGAAGCAAATATCACTAGAAATTTCAAAGAGACAAATAAAATCTCAAGGAGTTCAAAAAGATGATAACAATTTACCAAGAAAAAAACACGCATATCAACAAAAAATCAACAGGTTCCTGTGTGAATTCATGCTTGAAACAATTGTATGACTATTATTCTAGTCCAAATTTGTTTCAAATGTGAGAGTATTTGTATTTGAATCGAAATAAAAGTGAAAGCAAATAAATGTTATTGAAGTAATCAATGGCTTGATAATTACTCTGCAGAAATTGAGATTCTCAACTCAAGTTTTNGATTCAGAAGATAAGCTAGAATCAACATTTCCTCCATTGCATACTGACTAATATCATAAGCACGCTCAATAAGTATTAGCCATATATAGCAGTAAACTTCAAATTGGCATCATCATGATTGCTAACCTCGTTGCTTTTCCCAGGCGTTTGTGCCTTGCAATCACATTATCAAGTCCCTCCTCGAATACAAGATCTAAAGCTGCTCTAAGCCCATAAAGCAATTGGATGGAAGGAGTGTAGGGCCAATAAGTTCCTAATTTGTAAAATTTAAGGTAATCATTCCAGTCAAAGAAAACCCTAACAGATTTAGCTGTCTTTGATGCTTCTAGAGCTTTTGGACTGGCACATACAATTCCAATCCCGGTAGGTAAAGATAAAGCCTTTTGTGAACCAGTTAGAGCAACATCTATTCCCCATTCATCCATGCGGAAGTCAAGAGCGCATATAGAAGAAACTCCGTCAACAAGTAGTAATGCAGGATGGTTAAAGTCATCTGCAATATGGACATGTAATAATTGAGATACTAAGATTAGAAAATTATAAATGCTAAGGCCCACTTGGCATCAATTTTATTTTATGCATTTATTTTTATTTTTTACGCCTTTTCAAAAAAGCATTTTTGTTTTTGTATTTTTTTAATGTATTTATTTTTTATTTTTAAAAACAAATCATCTTATTTTTAAAAACACTCAAAAACAACTTTTATGCGTTGTTTAAAAATAGTCATTGCAATCAAATATGTTTTATTTCAAATCAAAATATAAACAAAAAATGAAAAACAAGACAAGCTACTAAATTAGATTTTACAATAGNTAATGTATTTATTTTTTATTTTTAAAAACAAATCATCTTATTTTTAAAAACACTCAAAAACAACTTTTATGCATTGTTTAAAAATAGTCATTGCAACCAAATATGTTTTATTTCAAATCAAACTATAAACAAAAAATGAAAAACAAGACAAGCTACTAAATTAGATTTTACAATAAAAGTGATTCGAAACAACCCCTAAGAAATTCATGGTTGCCAGTAAAAATTAGGATTATATGAATTAAGCCAAATTTTCATTTTGCCAACATGGAAAGTGATAAAGACAAGCTATTAAATTAGATATTTAGGGTAAGTCTGTCTAAGCAAAAATTTGGATTCATTTATAAACATACCAAGCAATTTTCTCACTGTTGCCAAGTTGTTGGTTACCCCAGTTGCAGTCTCATTGTGAACGATGCATATAGCCTTTATAGTATGAGCACGGTCGCCTGATAGCTTTGATGCAAGTACATCAAGATTTGCACCTTGTCCCCATTCGCTTTCTATAACATCCACATCAAATTTGAGGCGTTGCTGTTGATCAATCCAGAGCAAGCTAAACTGTCCAATAAGAAAAGAGACTATCCTATCACCAGGTGAAAGAGTGTTTGTTAATGCACTTTCCCATGCTCCAGTACCTGAATGCAAAAACAGCCATGTGATATAAGAATTATAAACAAGACCAACAGAAAATATCCTTCAGACTCGAAAATTTAAAAAAAAATGTTAACAAAAAAATGTGGTCAACTTAAGAACAATGATGGAAAAAAACATAAACCTGAAACAAGCAAAAAAGATCCTTCTGGCTTTATGTTTCAAAGAGCAAAGTACCCTCGAGCAGTAAATCAGTGTATTCATATCCTAATATGAATCAGCAGTAACTGATTTCTTGACTAAAGCAAGTAACGCTAATATGTTAATAGAATTACATTAGAGAGNCTTTCCCATGCTCCAGTACCTGAATGCAAAAACAGCCATGTGATATAAGAATTATAAACAAGACCAACAGAATATCCTTCAGACTTGAAAATTTTAAGAAAAATGTAAACCAAAAAATGTGGTCAACTTAAGAACAATGATGGAAAAAGACATAAACCTGAAACAAGCAAAAAAGATCCTTCTGGCTTTATGTTTCAAAGAGCAAAGTACACTCGAGCAGTAAATCAGTGTATTCATATCCTAATATGAATCAGTAGTAACTGATTTCTTGACTAAAGCAAGTAACGCTAATATGTTAATAGAATTACATTAGAGACTTTAAAGATACCAAGTAAAGAAAATAAAGTCTCTAAATGTACGGGTCATTGGAGATCACTATTGCTTATTTTTTTATGTTAATTTTGTTTTACTTATGTTTTCACGTGAAAAAAAACATATTTGATATTTAAAAATATATTTTATTTATTTATGTAATGGAGGCAACAGTCACCGGTAAGGCAATAGCAACACTCAATGAGATGATGGTAATGGTGGTGGAGACAGCCAATAGATGTCACCAGTGACGATGATGATGGCTATTGATAATCACTAGTGGTAGTACAGTGGCAGCGGTGGCGGTGGTAGTTAGGCAGTGGTGGCATTCATGTGCTATGGTAGTTGGTTTAAAGAACAATCAAATACCAAAAAGTTATTTAATGTATTTTTAGAAACAAAATGAATTGTTGTTAAAAGTTAAAGATAGAATAAGCACAAAAAACAAAAATGTTTTTTAAAAACAAAAAACCCAAACAAAATAAAAAAAGAAGNTTTTTATGATAATTTTGTTTTACTTATGTTTTCACGTGAAAAAAAACATATTTGATATTTAAAAATATATTTATTTATTTATGTAACGGAGGCAACAGTCACCGGTAAGGCAATAGCAACACCCAATGAGATGATGGTAATGGTGGTGGAGACAGCCAATGGATGTCACCAGTGACGATGATGATGGCTATTGATAATCACTAGTGGTAGTGACAGTGGCAGCGGTGGCGGTGGTAGTTAGGCAGTGGTGGCATTCATGTGCTATGATAGTTGTTTTAAAGAACAATCAAATGCCAAAAAGTTATTTAATGTATTTTTAGAAACAAAATGATTTGTTGTTAAAAGTTAAAGATAGAATAAGCACAAAAAATAAAAATATTTTTTAAAAACAAAAAACCCAAACAAAATAAAAAAAAGAACTGATCCATTATTCTCGAGTTACACATGCCTACTATTGTTGTCAGCTTATAGATGTGATGTTTATCCATAAGCATAAAATCAATTTTCAACCATGGCCCAACAGCTAAAAATTTGAGACTTAAATGTTGCTCCTGTTTTACAAATGGGTAAACCTGGAACTTTAAATCTTAAGGGATTTACAGGTAACACAGTGAATTCTAAAGTATTTATATATAACATTTAAATTTTTAAATTTACTTATATAGCACCCTACTATCTAAATGACATCAAAAAATATGCATGAGCAGTCATGCACTATTTTAGGTAAGTTAACTTTGCTGTGGTATAATATCCCTTAGATATATAAAATACTTATTTATCCAACATAGAAAATGGTTAACACTAAGAAAATTAAATTATAATAGTAAGGCATTCTGAATTCTTAAGAAAAGATAATCATTATTAAGCAAACTTTTCCACTTTAGGGCATCCTCTCACATTACACTCGAATGATTTGGCTACTCTACAAGGCTAATCAAGCTACAAAGATGCTTGCTAATTTTGGTTATACTTAAAAGGACTGTAAAATCTTGAACGCCAGTCATTCTAAGATTCTCAAATGTACAATTGGAAAAATGGAGTTACCTAATTTATTTTGTTTTGTATTTTACATAGTTAATGTGTGATATTTCAATTAAACATCGTTGCTTCCCATAAAATTAAAATTTTTTATTATTTTTTTATTTTGGCAGCTATAATTCAGTTTCCTCCTTATCTTGACTTAGATATGCACTCAGGTGTTTCCTCTAGCATTCAAGTTTTGCATTCCTTTTCAGCCTGTTAATGGCTATTTTGTGGGATCCACCATGTCATAAGTTAGTGATTTGATTGATTTTGAAGTGTTGTGCTTATTGTGATCAGGTACTTTTTTGTTTTACGGACTTGTAATTTGGTTTAGTGGAACTGGAGCATGGTGCAAGCTTTCCTAATTTCTAATCCAGCTCTTCTTAACATCTTATCATTGCTCATATGGATCCAATTTCTACATTTCCCTCCACTATATTATAGTGTGTTTAGCCATTAGTTTGCTAGAGTGGATATTCTCAATTGTTGAGTTTGCTGACCTTTGTTCCTACAATTTTAGTTATTTGGTTACATCATTACATTTATTAATATTGCAGCAATGATATGGTTTAGTTGGCATTTAGTTAAGACATATATCTCATTCTATGAAAATCTTTTATTTTCTCTTCATACTTTCAGTTAAATGTTCTATCTTTTTCTCTATAGCTGGTCTCGATTCTGGTTGGCTGGTTTTGGTGGTCTCATATTTAGTTGCATTATTCCCATTATAGCCATACGTTTCCATATGTACATGCTTGATGTGGTATGCCTTTGGCATGTGGTTAATCTTCCAATATTGGCTACTTGGACCTTGGCTTTGTGGCAATCTGGTTATTTTGAATAATGAATATCGATGTGCGGTCTGTTTTTGAAACGGCATAAGGTCATCTATCATCCCCTCTTTGTTACAGTTTAAAGAAGATAGGCAACAAAATTAGACAAAAAATGTTTACAATATTATTCATTATGATTAAAATTTGTTCATACATTTTTTTTTAAATGTTCTATATCTAAAATTCTTTAGTCAAATGCCACTGTTTTTTGTTTAATATGTAATTTACCTTTTCAAAACTATGCCAGAGCGCCTGGATAGAGTGCCACTCTAGGAAAAGTTCTATGAGAGAAAATGGAAGGAGTAGTGTTTCAACACTCAGAATTCGCTCAATAATTTTGGTTGGATTAATAATTATGATACTCCTTGCCCCTTAAGGATATTAGAATTCATGATAATTTTTTACTCTTTTTTGGCTTCATTTATGATAAATATCTGCAACAACATTATAAATTTTTGGAATTACATGTGATTTGATCCATAATGATTAGAATCAATAGCATTTATGCATGTATGGCGTGTGCGTGTGTGTGCGTGTGTCCCTATATTTGAAGATTATTTTTGGTATAATTTATCAAAGGTTCATTAGTTAAAAAAAGTGTGTTTTAATTATTTTAGAGGTCAAAAAGGGTGTGAGGAACAAGCTCAGAGCAATTAAGCTCATGACATGCATTTAAGAAAAAAAAAAAGATAATGATTTATTTTTTATCACAATTAATTACTTGCTTAATTTTAAATTAAATATAAATAAAATAAAAATAAATTAGCCAAACAAACNGTTAAATCCAGTAAAATGGCAAAATGTTGGAGCTCTATAAATTTATGAATTTTTCAGTTTTAGTAAATAAAATTTTGCTTTCGATTCGGCCTGATATTGATTTGCTAAATCCAAGGGATTGGATTTACAGATTTACTAGTGTTAAATCCTTTTTGCAGATAAATTTCCCCTTAATGTGAATACATATGGTCAAAAAAAAGTTGTGAATAGGCATGAACAAAGTAATAAACATGGCTCACGAATTGAAGTATCTTAATAGACAGATAAAAAAGGGTGTTAGGAAAAATATCTTGAGGCGAGGAAGCAAGTCTAAAAATTTGAAGGCCCTGAAAAATTATTTTGCAAAAACATGATGGCTATTCATTGTTCCATAATCAAATCTTTATCTGATATTTTTTTAAGTAGTGCTCTTAAATTTGATCCAATAATAGCACCTCAAAACTATTATTATTAATGTGCATGTAGAGGTGATAATGAGTTGAACTTGAGACAGCCTACCTAACATGAAGTCATAATATTTATTTGCATCGAACATCTCGGAAAATGATAGATTTTTTGTTGAGTTTAAGCTAATTCAGGCATATCTTATAATGGAAGAATATTGTCTAATAACTCATATTGAAATTTTTTCTATGTTCATACTCAAATAATATATGTATATGTATGTATGTATGTGTGTGTGTGTGTGTGTATCGATATATATATATAATGCTAGACACAATTTGAATTACATGTAGTTCATGCATCCGAAAATGATATCTTTGTATGTAGTTTTTCACATAAATAGATAAATAATAATGAAATCTCATCTAAAATCATTGAGTTGACCATGATTTATTTTTTATTTGTTTGGCTAATTTATTTTATATTTTAGTCATATTTAATTTAAAATTAAGCAAGTAATTAATTGTGATAAAAAATAAATCATTATCCTTTTTTTTTCTTAAATGCATGTCATGAGCTTAATTGCTTTGAGCTTGTTCCTCACACCCTTTTTGACCTCTAAAATAATTAAAATACACTTTTTTCACTAATGAACCTTTGATAAATTATACCAAAAATAATCTTCAAATATAGGGACACACGCACACACACGCACACGCACACGCCGNAAATGCATGTCATGAGCTTAATTGCTTTGAGCTTGTTCCTCACACCCTTTTTGACCTCTAAAATAATTAAAACACACTTTTTTCACTAATGAACCTTTGATAAATTATTCCAAAAATAATCTTCAAATATAGGGACACACGCACACGCACGCACACGCACACGCCATACATGCATAAATGCTATTGATTCTNGTGGTGGGAATCAGAAAAGGGGTTCCGCTCGTCGTCTTGAATATCTTCTTAACATCCTCAAGTAGAGTCTTCGTCAACGCCGGCACTGCCGGAGAGCGGTAGTCCTCATTATTACGGTTCATTGCTCGGATGACCGGCTCCGGGATGTTCACCGGCCCCGGCACGAACAAATGATGCCTCCCCGGACCATAAAAATAATCCATCTTCCTCCTCAAAGAGCAATTGAGCTCAATAGAGCGCCGAACTGAATGTTCGCAACTTTATGAAGCAAGCAAAAGATGAAAAGAAATAGAAGAAGACACAAGAGAAGTACCTCCAGGCTTCTCTGTATTGCCTTTTTAAGCAGAGGGAAAGAAAGGTTGGGTGGTGAAATATAAGGAGAGACATGGGGACAGAAGCCGGCTTCATTAAAATCCAGCNAATGTTCGCAACTTTATGAAGCAAGCAAAAGATGAAAAGAAATAGAAGAAGACACAAGAGAAGTACCTCCAGACTTCTATGTATTGCCTTCTTAAGCAGAGAGAAAGAAAGGTTAGGTGGTGAAATATAAGGAGAGACATGGGGACAGAAGCGGGCTTCATTAAAATCCAGAGTGGAGGATAAGAGGGGCTCGGCGGGAGGAATCGTGAGGTGGAGATGGAATTTATAAGAAGACACAATTGACAAGATATGATTTTGATCGGGATTAGGAAGGTAGGGAGGGAAGAAGCTCAGTGCAGCTTTCTATCACTCCCACCCCATGTTTTTGTTTTTCCTCCGATAAAGGTTTTTATTTTGCTCGCGGGGGATAAGCGAACGATGACCACTAATTAAGTTTGAGAAAAAAATTTGGATCCGTTAAATCAAAGACTTTTTTTGCATCATTTTTGACGTCAAGTATATAAAAATATATTGAAAATTTTACATACATACCATACAATTATTTATTATTTATATATTATGCCCCTAGGCTGCTCTCATTTATGTTTGTACCAACTATTCTATATGCTGGTTCTTGTGGTGTTTTAGATATCTTTCTCGCAGGTTACTGGGCTGGAGATACGGATTTTCGGGCCACCTTTCTTGCGCAGATCTTTTCAGGTTGCACTTACCTGGATTACCAGAATCCTTTTGCTTGGGATCTTACTCATCTAATGTCTGTTGGAAGCTCTCATATTATCCTTTTGTTGTTCGAGATCACTGAGTTTTTGTCCTTTGTCTACACGTCGTTTTGGGTATACTTTTCTTTGGTATACTATTTTGAGTAGCATGTATTTTGGGGTATACTATACCATTTTGTTTCCCTTTGCGTGGAGTTGTATTATGGAATGGGGAACACCTAAGACCTTAATATATTTTTTGCTTTTAGATGAGGATCCACTTTCCCTCCCTTATTTTGTAACATCTTTCTATATTAACGCGTAAGGAGCCACGAGCTGCTCTTTTAATTTAATGTTTTTTTTGCCTTGGTCTGTTGGTTAAGGGTTCGATCCCAACGTGACGCAAGGGCTTTAGAATTTTAGGCACACGGCACGAGCTCTCATCAAGGGTCCAAAAAACGCATGGAAAACCAATATTTAGACCTCTCTCAAATATTGATTTCCTTTTAAAAAATCCAATGAGTGTTTAATCTCAATTAAAAAAATGAAATCTAGTCTTTCATGAATTTGTAATCCAGTGACTGTTTAATCTCACTTTCAAAAAAGATCAAATTTCATTTTTGAAAGTGAGTATATATATATATATATATATAT
>JXCR01142811.1:1257-27155 GCA_002079205.1 Phalaenopsis hybrid cultivar | reverse complement strand
CATCCATCCATCCATCCATGTCCATCCATCCATCCATCCATACATACATACATACATACATACATACATATCCATCCATCCATCCATCCATCCATCCATCCATCCATCCATCCATGCATGGATGCATGCATACATACATACATACAAAGTGATGCTAAGCTGCGAGATTAGTGTTAATAATATTAGAATAATTTTGGATGACCTTCACTTGGGACAAAAGTGACATATTTAAGGTCATTTGGTTGCAACGTGTCCGCTTTGAGGTCTCGGGCATTAATTTTCAAGTATGCTAAAGTACGTAGGTTCATCAAATTTACGGATGCTCCTGGATCAACTAACACCCTTGAGACCGTAAATTTGCCAATGGTAACTGAGATATACAGAGGTCGATTATGGTCCGCTGTACCGAGCAACAAGTCATTATCTGTGAAGGTAACACTGTACTGGTCTCTTAACGAGCAGACCTCATCCAAGGAGTTATAAGCCAATTGAGCTAATAAAATCTTTGGGTCAAGCAATGCCCTAACCAGAGCTTCTCTCATCTCCTTTGACAGGATCATAGCATCGTAGATGCTTAGTTTGAAAGGCAACTTCCGAAGGTGGGCTAACACGTTGTACTCCATCATGTTGTTACACTTTTATTCTATTCCTTCCTGAAGGGGTGTTTCATTGCTAGCGGAGTCGGCTCCCCTTGAGTAACCATCTGCTTTGCATAGTCTTTCAGATCCATTCTTGGGGGTAAAACTGTTCTGCTTCTTAAGTTGATCTCTATTATCTCCTCCAATTTCTTCCCTGAAATTGCATGTGTCTTCTCTTGAGCTGGAACAATTGGCTCTTCTAGGGTTTTCAAAGTCTGAGGGTTCGAGTTTGATTTCGATAGGAGGTCCCCGGAATTCGCAAAGGAGTACGTCACTCCAGAGCTATCGTAACTGTCCTCGTTNCACTGTCGGCACTATTTTTGGTATATATATATATATATATATATATAGATGAGTCCAACTCGTAGATCAACCAAGCAATCAGAGGGATAAAAGGAAAATAGGTTGATCCAAATCTGAACCAATCACATTAAAACAAGATAGATAAGCATTCAAGCCAATCACTACAAGAAAACCAACAAAATGTAACAACATATCTTTCCATAGATCTCAAACATGGAAAGACTCGGTTCCTCATTATCACCTGTTATCTCACAGACGCCCTCGAGGCTCCTTATCAGGGATCATGAATTGACAATACAATAAAGTCTTAAAGTCATCCCACAGGCTCCTCTCATTGAGTAACGAGTTACTTATCGGTTTATGGTGATTCACCCACAGCCCAATAGTCTAGTCTTATGTCGTCGACAGGAGCTCCTCATCAAAGGATCGAGGCTGACGACTTGACTAGATCAACTGATCAGCAAAGCCTAGCCAATCAAATCAAACAAGTGGACCTGAAGCCAATCAAGCTCAACTTACCAACACCGTCAACTTAGCCTAGCCGACCGAACCAACCTTACCAAGCTGACGATNATAGATCTCAAACATGGAAAGACTCGGTTCCTCATTATCACCTGTTATCTCACAGACGCCCTCGAGGCTCCTCATCAGGGATCATGAATTGACAATACAATAAAGTCTTAAAGTCATCCCGCAGGCTCCTCTCATTGAGTAACGAGCTACTTATCAGTGGTTTATGGTGATTCACCCACAACCCAATAGTCTAGTCTTATTTTGTAGGCAGGAGCTCCTCATCAAAGGATCGAGGCTGACGACTTGACTAGATCAATTGATCAACAAAGCCTAGCCAATCGAATCAAGCAAGTGGACCAGAAGCCAATCAAGCTCAACTGACCAGCACCGTCAACTTAGCCTAGCAGACCGAATCAACATTACCAAGCTGATGGCAAATAAGCTAGCCGACCGAGCCACAAAAGTAATCGAGTGTTGACCTAATTTTTGCAAGAAGCCTATCTTTCTATTACTTTTTGTAGAATTTAGGGTTTAGCCTCAGGGGGTTCCTTAGTAGTTTTTTTCTAGAGAATTACTGATTTAACCATTGCCAAATTTGGATTTAAAACTTCTCTTAACTCCTTAATAGTATTATGCATTTGACCTTGATTTTTAATCCTTTGTTAAGTTGTTTAAGGTCAAGTCATTGAAAGTTGAGTTTAGTTCTTATAGGCATGAAATAACAAGCAACCCTTTGACCATAGAGACTTAGATCTCTTAGTCTTTCCTTTGGATACTTCACACTCTCTTTTCACAACTTTTTAGATAACTCTTTCTTTAGTTTATAGAAAACATATTGGGACAAGAGGTTCACCTTAAGCTAAGAAAGAGAATATCTTTTAATAAAAGAGAGATGAATAACATCATAAAATCACAAAATAAAATGAAATTCACTAAATGGTGGTAAAGCCGATGTCATGTAGCTTTAACAAGACAATGAAAATTTACCGAGTCAAGAATATCAAAGAGGGTGGATGACTAAAACATACCAAACCTGTAGATCATACCGCCAACAACGATTTTGGTAGAATGGCTTTTGTTAGGGAATTACCAAAGTATCCACGGGTGGTTGGTGAAAACATTGTGTATCAACTGCAAGGGTATTTGGTTCTCAGGACAACCCAAGAACATCCTATAAGAGGGAAAATTCCATAATCTGAGGTAACTGGGCTGAGCGAATATTTCACATTCATCGTTTATGGATTGGACATGCTCAATTTGGACCCTATAGACATAGTGGGCAGTTGAGTAAAGATGCAAAGAATGAGCCAATAGCTTTCCTGCACAAAGTTGTCAACCAATCATGACTTCAATCAGTCGAGATACTAAAAGAGAGGTTGGTTAATACAAAGTGCACCAATCATGAGGCATTTGGCTCTAAGGCCAAGCCCAAACATGTCCCTTAAGCGGGGATACACCACACTCATACAAGTTGTGTGGGATGAGCCTAACTTTCATAGTCATCAATAATGGATTGGACAAGCTCAATTCAGACCCAATATATAGCACGAAACTGAAAAAATTCATGGCAGGAGAGGTATGATGGCCTCTCTTACAATGATCATGGGTCGCGTTAGCTATAGGACCCATGGGACTTCAACCTTACCTATTTGGCAATCCCACGATTAATTTAAGAGACACATAAGGCTTTCCATACACATGACAAGTAACAATCATATTTGAATTTAGAATCGACATACTACAAGGGTTAGCTAAGCAAGATATGCTAACTAAGGAGTGACTAGTTATAAAGGCAAGCTCAAGTCCCACAAAAGGAGATCTTCTACACTCACTCATAATGAGTGGGCAAAAAGGTATCTACCACACTCATTTATGATGGGTAGGAAACATTCATTCAGACCCGCTTGAAGCAAGTAATTAAGGAGAAATGATAAGAGAAGTGCATGGCTTCTCTTATACTGATTTGATTGCGCTAGGTATTGGCCGCCCATAGGAATTCTACCTTGCCTATATGACAATTCAGTGATCAATTTTAAGAGATGTGTAAGGCCTCTCTTATGTGCAATCTATTATACTGAAGTATTCAATATGATCCTTTAGTAGCCATAAGGAAATCGTCAAAAGTAGTTCAAACAAGATGAAATTTAAGAAGATGTAATTTCATTGCTCAATAACTGAATTACAAAGTACATATTGCATTGAATAATCAATTTCTAGAGTAACATGCATCAAATATAGAGTCCCAACCTAAGCATAATACCTCCTAAAATATTGCTCGTAGATAGGGGCATAAGGTGAGATCCATCAACATCAACAAGCATGTAGGCTCCTCCCTCATAGACATTCTCAATCATGAATGGTCCTTCCCATGTGGGTTAAAACTTCTCATGGCTTTGATGATGAGATACAATAGCATAGAGTAAAACCAACACCAAAACTTCCACCATGAAGGTATGGGGCTTCATGAGCTTGTTGTGGGCTCTAGCCATGCGATCAAGGTATAGCTCAAGGCTCTTTTGGGCTTATAATTGTAGCTCTTATAAGCTATCAAGCTCTTCTAACCTAAGTTGGGTATTATCATCACTATTGGCATGATTACTTATAGTGACACACAACAGATGCAACTTAACTTCTAAAAGTATAACTGCTTTGGACTCAAAGTTCAATGCGTATGGAATAGAGCTAGTGGGTGTACGATATGTTGTACAAAATGCCCATAGAATCTCTGAGAGTTTCTCGTGCCACTTTTTATAATTTTGATGAAGAATCCTTTTGATAAGCTAACTAAGGTCTTATTAAACACTCAACCAAACTATTTGCTCTCGTGTAGTAGATTGTCGAATATCACCGATAAATGTGATGACAATGAGCAAATTAATTAATCTTGGTGTTTTTAAAGACCAACCCATTGTTATAGAAAATATGACTTGGCAAACCAAATCTATCAATGATATTATTTTTAACGAAATGCAAACAATTTTCTGCCTTTACTTCTCTTAAGGGGATAACTTTAGTCAACTCAAAGAAATAATCAGTGCCTGCAAGAATAAATTTATTTCCTCAAAAGGACAGAGGGTCAATAGGCCCCACCATATCAATACCCCAGGCTTCAGAAGGACATGATACATCTATTGGATGAAGTACACTTAGGGGTTGGTAAAGCAAGGCGATAAACACCTGGCACTTATGACACCACTTGTTATATTCAGTGCAATCAAGGGTCATTGTAGGCAAATAATAACTAAGATGTTTGATCTTGTTTTTCATCTTGGGACCCAGATGATGGGACCCGCAAATGCCCTCATGGACCCCCAACCATAATATTATGTGTCTAATCGTTCCCTATACATTGCAATCACATCAACTTAAAAGAGCGTCAATACAAAGTATCATTAATGAAGGTGAATTAGAGTCCCCTTCTCTAAATTTGAGATGTGATTGATTTATCATTGGGGAGAATTCCCTTCATGAAGTATGTGATGATGGCTTGACGCCAATCATCAGGTGATCCATCAGAAGCAACCAGTACAACACCTTCGATGGTTGTAGTACGTCACCTGGAAAGTGTCGATGATAGGATCCTTCTCTCTCAGATCACTACTGTAATGAAATTTCTGTCATGACTCGACATCTTTTTAGCTTATTTATCAAGAGTATCATATATGTCATTGAGGGATCGAGGTATCTTAAAAAGAGTGACCTCGAGGATGAGCTTCAATAATGACATAACGTTCTCAGGTAGGATAGAAGGTCAGACTTGAGGACCCTGTAGGTTCCTAGGACTTGGTTAATAATGAGATGAGAATTGATATAAACTTTGATTCTCTCAATGCTCATTTGAATAGTTAGCTAAAGTCTTAAAATCAAGCCTTCATATTTTACATCGTTGTTATTGCATGGTTCCACTAAACTATAAGAGTAGCGAAGGATGCCACCTTTGAGCGATACAACTATAAACTTGATCCGGGATTAGGAATAATCCCAATGGCCCTTCTTTTAAGAAAAAGGCCCCATCAAAGTGCATTTACCATTGTGAGGAATCTTTAGCTATTAGGTGCTTATCAGGAAAATCATTATTAAATAGAAGATCTGACAGGATCGGGTGAGCCGCTAGAAAGTCAACCAACACCTATCCTTTGATGGTCCATTGAGGGACCTACAAAAATTCAAACAGGGACAATATCATTGCCCTATATGGTCAATCATCCAGGAAAACTAGGAAGAGTCATTAGAAACTGTAAAGGGGTTTACCCTTAAGATCATATCAACATGGTGTGAGAGCATGTAATGTCTCCCTCAACTTTTGGATTGAGACTATCAATACCAAGTAGTTCTTTTCAATCAATAGATAACTCATTTCAGTAGGGAAGAAAATCCAACTAAGATAGTAAACACATTTTTTTCCCTCCTCATTCATTTAAGATAGTAAAGATTCTATCAACTCCTCAAGAATGATAATATATATAATGAGAGGTTTTCCTGGGACTAGAGCTGATAATATTATAGGATTCAATAAATAATAGTTAATATCTTCAAATGAATGCTGGCATGCCTGGTCCTATTGAAAGAAAACATCATTCTCAGCAGAGCACAATAAGGCTAATATCGACTATAAAGGTTTGAGTGAACCTCCTCATATAGGCAAACATCCCTTAAAGGGAAGAATGTTGTGTTAAACTTTGGAGGCTCCATCTCCATGATAGATTTAATCTTACCGAGATAAATTTCAATGCCTCTATGATAGACAGTGAAACCCAAAAACTTCTCAAAAGATACACTGAAGCTGCATTTCAATGGGTTCATCTTTAGAATATATTTCTTAAGGCGTTCGAATATAGTCCTTAGATTTGAAAGTATGGTCTTCTTTAGAATGAATCTTAATTACTACATCATAGAAATAATGTTGGATTTGATGATGTAGCAAGTCATCAAAAATGTGCATCATAACATGCTGATAGGTCGCCCCGATATTCTTTAATCCGAAGGGCATGACCTTATGAAAAATATGTCAAATGGAGTACAAAACGTTGCATGTTGCTCCTCATATGGGGCCATTTGGATTTGATTAAAACTTGATAAGCCATCCATGATGGAAAACATTGCATGATAGGAGGTGAAATCAATCATAAGCTCCAAAATCAGCAATGAAAAGTCATGTTTTGGGCAGGCCTTATTCAGGTCTCGAAAATCGATGCAAACTCATATATGTTTGTTTATCTTTTGAATGGGACAGTGTTTGCAAGCCATGTATGGTAGGACATCTCCCTAATAAAGCTAAACTTGATGAGCATTTTGATCTCCTTAATGAACTCTTGCTTCACAGAATCAAAGATCTACAACCACTTTTAGAGCTAGACCAGTCATCTCAGCATAACTCTAGGTAAGACATCCGTGAAACTCTTAGGATATTTGTATATTATACAGGCATACAATCCGATAAGAGTTTTCTAATTCAAGTCAGACAAGGATTGTCAACCATAACAAGGTTAATCTCAATCAACTCATCAACTATCAAAGAGACACCATCCTCAAGCTCAAGAAGGGCATCCTTAACTTTGACCTCCTCATTAGTAGAGGTGAGGATCTCAATTTTTACATGTGTAGAAGTCATTATACATGAGGCTATAGAGAGTCTAGGTTTATTAAGCAATTAAAATAACCTAAACCAGATCTTTCCCTCAGGAGTTTATGTTGTCACATAGCTTTGCATAACTTGGCTTGGTGAATAGAATACCTCTCAGGAAATAACTCAACATCAAGAATTTTAAAAATGAGAGGAGAGCAATAGTAAGAAATAAGAATATCCTCTACTTCTTCAATCTTATTATTCAAAAGC
The DNA here is from genome assembly GCA_002079205.1 of Phalaenopsis hybrid cultivar. Lineage (NCBI taxonomy): Eukaryota > Viridiplantae > Streptophyta > Magnoliopsida > Asparagales > Orchidaceae > Phalaenopsis > Phalaenopsis hybrid cultivar. Next base: position 19,865 of record JXCR01142811.1, on the reverse strand, counting down.
ATTGCATCCGTGTATGAGGAATAACTTTATAAAATAAAATGCTTTTCTCCTTATGCTTAGGTTTAAGAGGTTCATAGAAGTTCTTTAATTCATAAATAGAGGAAGCAAGCACGATCGTCAGCTCCTTATGATGACTTCGTGGCATGGGGTCAAGGGTCAACACCTCATCCGATAAAGAAATTCTGGATAAACAAGGGACCATGCTATTTGAGGGTAGCAGAAGTATCTCATTGTTAACATCATTGAAGCTTGAACTGCTCACAGGTAGCACATCATCTGACTCAGACTTAGAATCCAACACAGTGTTGATCTTAACCTTACCTGAAGGCAAGATGAGTGGCCTAGGCTCATGCCTCAAAGTGATGGTGGCACGATGTCTTGCCTCTTGCTCCTTCACTTCCTTGCCTTTAACAAAAAGGGAACTAGGAAGGTTATGGTCTTATGGACATTCTAACAAACTTGAGAGACTAGGATAGATGCCTTAAATGGTACATAGTACTTTGCATTATCCTGAACTCCCGCCTCATTAATGGAGAATGATTGAACATCCTCGGGAATGGAGGCCTCTTCCCCTCCACACAGATATTTAATCTACTGGTGGAGGGTGGAATGTAACATTCCAAACTCATGGATCTATGGGGTTCTAAGCAAAATTCTAAAAGACATGTTCTCATCAATCACATGGAATTTTTGATTCACTCTTGATGTCTCAAAATTGGAGAGGCAAAGTGATAGAGATAAGGGTCTTTTGAGCCTTTTCATTGAAGCCATTAAGCATAATCATATATGAGCATAACCATCTCATGCTCAAGGATAATAACTCAAGAATGCTAATGATATTCACTAAAGTGTCATGATCAATAAAGTTACGATTTAACAGAGTATCATAATTTCTAACTGTCACATATTGGGTAAGGTTATGGTCAGTGGTGCCTAAAAGAAAGTCCTCCTTAGTGAAGGTAACGATAGTAACATCTGATAGCATACTGATGCCTCGATCGCATTTACATAGTAATTTTAGTTCAGAAATATGGCCAAAAGCTTGACCCAATTAAAAATTTTAGCGGCTAGTGTGCAAAAATTAAATATTATATTAAGTTGATTAATTGGTTTACACACTATAGATACTACTCAAGTATACATATAGTTTCAAGTAATATATGACTCTAATGGAGTCCTAAGTATTGATCCCATAGAAATAGACAAAACTCTTATAGGATTACTTTAGTAAAGTTTTATTTAAACTGAAGTTAACTTATATAGGAAATGATACAAAGTTTTTTGTGTATTACCTAATCCTACAAAATTAAAAGGAATGCTAAGTATGCTAAGAAAATGTATAAATGTAAATGCAAGTTAATGTAAAAAGGCTAAAATGTAAAGTTAACACTTAAGCAATTTTAAACTAACAATGTATAGAAAAGCTCAAATTTGTATAAAACATCTTTTCCCTTGAAATGAGTGTTGGAATAAAATAATTTTAAATGTAATTAATGTATTTTGTCAAATAGAAGCATAATTATTCTTTACTCTCTCGAGCGCATAAAGAACATTGAATAATCCAGAGTTTAGTCCCTAAACCTATGGTTAGGCTAGGAAGATACTAGCTCTCACTCTAGAATTCTCACTTACCCCTCACCTGAAGGCTAACAATCTCACTTTAGTTTCTAAACATCTGGACCAAATTTGAGATTTTAATCTGTCACTCTGAAATTTTTACTTAAGTTTACTATATATTTAGAAACATAAATATAGTTATCTAAAGTTAGCCCCTAATACTAAAGGTCATGTTAAATTTAAAATTTTTGAAAATATAGCTAAGCGAGGACAAATAAAATTAAGTTTCTTCCTTTAAAAAGGAATTNGCCCAACATACCATTGTTTAATCAGGATGACTAAACATCAAAATTTCTTTAAATTGTGGCATGTGCCCTTCAGAATAGTGTTTCAAACCATGCCCATTAACTTTAAATATCTTTCTAGTTTTAGGATCTTTAATAACAACAGTTTGATAATGATATACTTTAATCACTTTAAATGGTCCTAACCAACTGGATTTCAGTTTTCCTGGAAATAATCTCAATCTTGTATTATTTAATAGAACTTTTTGTCCAGGTTCAAACTTTTCTTTCATAATCTTACGATCATGTCATTTTTTTCATTCTCTTTATAGATTTTTGCATTATCATATGCTTCATTTCTAATCTCCTCAAGTTCATTGAGTTACAACAGATTTTTGCATTATCATATGCTTCATTTCTGATCTCCTCAAGTTCATTGAGTTGTAATAAATTTTTCTCACCAGCATCTTTTAGATTAAAATTAAATTCCTTAATAGCCTAAAATGCTTTATGCCAAATTCTACTGGTAAGTGGCATGTTTTTTCAAAAATTAGTCTACATGGTGACATTCCAATAGGCGTCTTATAATGTAGTATCTAATCTAATAGACCAATCCAATTTATAGGGATTTACAGCTTTTTCTAAAATTTGTTTTATTTCGCAATTTGATATCTAGTCTAAAGATAATAAGAAGTAGAGAATCTATGCACAATATCATATTTTTTAATTAATTTCTCGATTCTGTTATTTTTAAAATGGGATCCTCCATTGGTAATAATTACTCTCGGCATTCCATATCTTGTAAAAATATTTTTATTTAAAAATTTAGAAACACTACGAGCATCACATCTAGGTACGGCAATAACTTCAATCCATTTAGACATATAATCAACAACCAGTAAGATATATAAATTTCCAAATTAAGGCATAAATGGTCTCATAAAATCTAATCCCCACACATCAAAAATTTCAACTTCCAATGTGTAATTTAGAGGCATTTCATTTCTTCTATAAATTATTCCTACTCACTGACATCGATCGCATGTTTTAATATATTCATTAACATCTCTAAAATGAGTAGGCTAATAAAATCCAGCTTGCAAAATTTTATGTGTAGTTCTTTTTGTTCTAAAATGTCCTCTAAATTCAGAATCATTACATTTTTTAATTATTTGTTAAGTTTCTTCATAAGGCACACACCTCCTAAAAATTAGATCTTTACATTATTTATACAAATATGGGTCATCCTAAAAATAAAGTTTTGAATCATAAATAAATTTCTTTAATTTTTTATTCTTAACATCTGGTGGTAAAATATCACTTACAATATAAATTACTATATTGGCATACCACGGTATATTCATTATATCAATATTATATAATTGTTCATTAGGGAATTTTTCTAAAATTTTATTTGTAAAATAAGTTAATATTTTTTTTCTAGTGTTGACAAATGATAAGATATTTGATTATCATTTCCCTTTCTATCAATTACCATAAAATCGAACTCTTGCAGAAGAAGTATCCATCTAATTAACCTTTGTTTAGCATCCTTCTTTTGCATCAAGTATTTGATAGCAGAATGATCTGTATGCACTATACATTTGGTTCAAATCAAGTAAGGTCTAAACTTATCAAAGGCATAAACAATAGCTAATAACTCTCTTCCAGTAGTAGTGTAATTAATTTGAGCCTCATTTAGCGTTTTACTAGCAAAATATATTACTTTAAAAACTTTGTTGTGTCTTTGTCCTAAAACATCTCCAATAGTATAATCACTAGCATCGCACATTATTTCAAATGGTTTCTCTCAGTTAGGTGGGACTATTATAGGTGCAGTGATTAATTTTTCTTTCAATAATTCAAATGCTTTTACGCATTCCTCATTAAAATCAAATTTTGTATCCTTTTCTAAAAGTTGGCATAATGGCTTAGTTATTTTTGAAAATTTTTTTATGTAACACCTGCAGAAACCAGCATGTCCAAGAAAACTTCTTACCCCTCTAACCGTAGTAGGTGGTGGTACTTTCTTAATAACTTCAATTTTTATAGGATCTACTTACATGGCATTTTCAAAAATTTTATGCCCAAGTACAATTCCTCCTGTAACCATAAATTGACATTTTCCCAATTTAATATTAGGTTCATTCGTTCACATAATTCTAGCACTTTTTCTAAATTATTTAAACATAATTCAAATGAAGTCTCGAATACAGAGAAATTATCCATAAATACTTTCATTCCATGTTCAATCAAATTACTAAATATTGACATCATACATCTTTGAAATGTCGCAGATGCATTGCATAGTCCAAAAGGCATTCTACGAAAAGCAAATGTTCCATAAGGGCTTGTAAATATTGTTTTCTCTTAATCCTCAAGAGTAATTCAAATTTGATGATACCTAGTATATCCATCTAAAAAGTAATAATATTTATTTTCAGCCAATCTATCCAACATTTGGTCTAGAATGGGTAAAGGAAAGTGATCTTTCCTAGTGGTCATGTTTAATTTTCTATAATCTATACAAATTTGCCAACTAGTAACTTGTTTCATTTTTCTCATTTACTTTAACGGTCACTCCTCATTTCTTTGGAACATAGTGAATTGGACTTATCCAAGCACTATCTGAAATAGGATATATAATTCTAGCATCTAACAATTTTAAGATTTATTTTCTAACATCTTCTTTTATTATTGAGTTTAATCTTCTCTGAGGATCAGCTTTAGGTTTGTATTGTTCATTTAATAAAATTTTGTGCATACAAATTGAAGTACTAATTCCTTTAATATCTGCTAAAGTCCTCCAAAAGCCTTTTTATATCTTTTTAACATTTTTATTAATTTTTGTTCTTGAATTTCAGTTAAATTAGAAGATACAATAACAGGCAATATAGATGAATCTCTTAAAAACACATATTTTAAATGGGCAGGTAATACTTTCAGTTCAAGTTCAGGTGGGTTAATACTTGAAGGAATAAAATTTTTTTTATCATTTTCCAATAAATCTAAAGTCTTAAATTTGTCCTGAATATAATATAAATTCTCTTCTTTTATTTCATTCTCATAATATTCTTCTTGCCTTAATTTTTTTCAACACTTCCTTAAATTGCTCATTACTAAGATAATCAGTAACTTTCATCCTAAAACATTAATTATCTTTTATTACAGAATATTTCATAGCTTTTGCAATATTAAATGTTACTTCTTGATCATTAACTCTCATTATTAATTATCCTTTTTGCACATTTATCACAGCTCTCCCTGTTGCAAGAAATGGTCTCCCTAAAATCATAGGAATCTCTTTATCTTCCTCCATATCTAATAATATAAGGTCTACAGGAAAAATAAATTTATCCACTTTTACTAATACATCTTCTTTAACTCATTTAGGATAAGTTATTAATCAATCAGCTAACTGAAGAGTTATAATAGTAGGGGAAATATCTCCTAAATCTAAATATTTAAAAATTGATAGTGGCATAAGATTAATACTCGCTCCTAAATCACATAAGGCTTTTCAAAAAAACTTTGCACCAATAGCACAATGTATAGTAAAACTACCATGATTTTTTAACTTTTCAGGAAGCTTTTTTTGAATAATAGCGCTACACTCTTCACTGAGTGTGACAGTCTCATGATCTGCAAACTTCATTTTCTTGTTTAATATATCTTTCATAAATTTCACATAACTTAGCATTTGTTCCAAAGCCTCAATGAATGGAATGTTTATCGTTAAATTTTTAAGAATTTCCAAAAATTTTGTAATTTGTTTATCTTTATTCTTCTGCTTTAATTTTTGAGGAAACAGAGGTAGTGGTTTTTTCTAAAAAAACTTATATTGGTTCATTTTTATTGTGGTAGCTTTCAATCTCTTCCTTCTCATCAACTTCAGTTTCTCTTTGGATTCTCATTTCTACTTATTTTCCACTTCATAATTGAATAACTTTAATTTGCTCTCTATTTTGATATTTTAGATCAACTTTCACAGTACTCGGAAGAGTTCCTGAAGGTCTATTATTAAGTGCAGTAGCAATATGTCCTAATTGATTTTCAATATTTCTAATAGCAGCCCCTTGATTTTTTATTTGATTTCTCAATATTCAACATTACTTCTTCCATCGTCAACTTCTTTTCCTTAACTTGTGGGTTAGGGTTAGAGTTAAATCCAGGAGAATAATAAGGTCGATAATTAGGATTTCCATGGTTATTTAAGTTTCCTGAAGGTTTCATCGAATTGTTATAATTATTCCAACTAAAATTAGGGTGATATTTCCATCCAAGGTTATAATAATTAGAATAGGGATTGTTATTTTGATTATTTATAGTATTTAAAGTTTCATAAGATGATTGAGTATCAATTATCTACCCTAGTGAATTTTCCTCTAATAGTGATAGTATTTGAGAATAGTTCACTCCAATTTGATCAATCTTTTTCGATATAGCAGCAATTTGAGATGATAAAATAGACATTACAACAGAGTCATGAATACTGGCTACTCTCTTAGGATTTACCCATTCAGAGGGCTATTGAAAATTGTTAGTAGTCATTTCTCCATTTCTTCTATTAAAGAGTATGCTTCATCAAAACGTTTTGACATTAGTGATCCACCTGCAACATCTGTAATATATCTAAGTGATCCTACTAATCCATTGTAAAATGTTTGAATTATTAACCAATCCGATAAAGCATGGTGTGGACATTTCCTAAAGAGATCTTTAAAGCTTTCTCATGCTTCATATATTGATTCCCCTTCAAACTGACGAAAAGTTGTAATATCGTTTCTAAGTTAGCAGTTTTTTAGGGTGGAAAATATTCAGCCAAAAATTTTTGTGATAATTCTACCCAATTTCTAATAGATCTGGGTGCTAATAAATTTAATCAAGCTTTAGCTTTATCCCTTAATGAAAAAAGAAAAATTCTAAGCCTAACAGCATCATTAGACACTCCGTCATATTTAAAAGTAGCACATATTTCAAGAAAACTAGCAAGATGTAAGTTAGGAAGTTCAGTAAGTGTTCCACCAAACAAATTATTTTGTATCATTTGGATAATAGCAGGTTTAAGCTCAAACGAATGAGCAGCAACATCAGGATTTTAAATAGTTAAGTGAAGTTCATCTGTTTTTAGATTAGCATATTCTTTTAAAGGTCTTTGTCGATTTTCATTTACTTAATTATCTAAGTTATTCCTTAATTTGTTCAAATTTTAAATTTCTTTTTGTTGTTTTCAAATTTTTCTAATAGTACGTTCTAATTTCGAATCATAAGATACTANTATATATATACACATATATATCTACATATAATGATTTTTTAATTTTTTTAATAATAATTTTTTTAATATTTTATCTTTAAATTTCCTAATTTACCAAATCTATTTAATTTACTGTTACCTTCCCCAGCAACGACGCCAAAAACATTATCCTGAAAATATAGTTGTGTAAAACTTATAAAGTTTACTCCGCTTTACAACAATGCCAAAAACTTGATGAGTTATTTTATGAATAAGAAATTTAAGCAAATTATGTTGGGATTCTATACAATTATATGTATCATTATCTAGTAATATAAGACTTTCTATTTAAGCCCCAAATATCGATCCCACGATGAAGGGTTAAATTTGAAATGATAAATTAACTAGAAAATTCATAGAAATAAAACAAAATTACTGTCACTAATTTTGAATTTTTTGAGATACTATCCGAACTAAATTATTAACTACTAGCAAAACTAAAATGCAAAGTTTAAAAAGTAACACTAAACTATATATTATGTGATAAAGTTTTCAATTATGAAAAAGCATCTTTCCCACTACAATGAGTTTTTAGTAAAATGAGATGAGATAAATGGTTTAAATATGTATTATCCCAAATAAGAGCAATTTTAATTCTATACCCTGATTTAGTGTTATTGAAAATCATTGGCTAATCTCAGGTTTAGTCCCTAAATCCGTTGTTAAGCTAGGCGGATACTGACTCTGACTCCAGAGCTCACACTTCCCTTCCCCTTAAGGCTAGCGCTCACTTTAGCTCTTAAACACTAAGAACGAATTGGGGATTTTAGTCTATCACCCTAAAATCTCCAATTTTACACCCAAAAAAGTATATTTTCTTATTTATTTGCACTTATTTTCATGAACAAAATACTCCTTCATGGAATTAAATGTGATTCTCACTTTGTTGTAGAACTCATACTATATTTTTCGGATCACATGTTTCACAATATATTTTAACAATTCAATTGGCCAAATCGAAAAGTAAATTAAGAACGGAGTTGAAAACCATCACAATTTATTTTAAATTTTAAAATTGGCACATCCAAATTATCTCTTCATTTCACCATATCTTAAAGTAGGGAGAAAGATAAAGGAAACTACTCAGATTTCATGAGAAAGATACAACAAAACACAAATTTCATATATAAAAGAATGTTCATACAAAAATAATAAACAAACAACACTTATCTGAAACTCTTTCTCAAAGAAAGTCCCTTGTAGCCTCTCTTAGAAGATGTAGGAAGAGGAAATCTCTCACTTCTCTCCCTATCTAACACTCTTAGAGAAGAATTCACACTTAAACTAGTCACAAAAACCCAAAACTCTAAAGAAATAAATGATTAATAGACTCTAAGTGGCTGTGGGGAATGTGGAATAGCATGGAAGAGAGTGGAAACCGGTCGAAGGGGGCTCTTTTCTGATCAATTTCTGCTCTAAATAAAGCATAATGTCAATTTTTCAATGGTTGAATCCAAAAACTCTTCAAAAAGCATTCAAATTTGTCGTATCTTCTAGAAAAAGGTCTTACACCGACATTGGCGCAATCGGCGCCCATTTTGAGGTCGTCGACGCTAGTGACCCATGAATTAATTTAATGCTCTCTGTTAAATGGTGTCATTGACATTGCTTCTGGCTCCGTCAACGGTTGGTATTGAGGATAGTCCGGCCTCTGTTCTATAGGTCTACGCCACCGACATCCCTCCTGACACTGTCGGCGCTGAGTATTTCTTCAAAAATGCCATTTTGACTTCAAATTCCATCTTTTTTGCTTCAAGTCCTAAAAATCAACAACCTACAATAAAAAATGAAAAATGCCTTCCTTTAAAGTGTAATATCACTAAAAATAAGTATAAAATATAGGTCTAAATATGCATGTATTTTTAATGCATCAGTGCCTAGGTGCCAAAATTGTTCATTGGTGGTTTCTTCAGTAGTTGTGCACGAATTTGGAGATGTATTCATGGGATTATCACTGGAGAAGGGACTTTTTAGCATTTCTAAGTCTTGGAATTCTACAAAAAACAAAGGAGGTTGTGGATAATAGAAGGAAATGTATATTTTTACCTTTTTTGGAGAGATTAGTGAGAGGATTTTGAGAGATATATGTAAGGGATTGTATTAGAATTGCATGGATCTATAGGAGTCTTTTTGGAGGAATTTTCATCTTTCTTTCAGAGCAAAAAAATAAATTATTCTGTTCATCATTACCTTGTACTTGTTGTAAACACTTATCTAGTGGATTTACTTTGATTTAATGAAGCTTTCTATTGTTTGTGACATTGGCTTTACGAAGTAGAATTTTTGTACTTTTCATTTGCAATAAATTAGATGAATGTTTAGGATGTTAAGATGCATGTATAACAGGCTTTTCATATCATAGTGATGGTTCTTACTTCATGTTTCATTTAATAATCAATATGGTCAACTGGTATGTTAAAATTTATTGTAAACCCATAAGATCTGAGAGGGTTATGACTTTAATAACTAGCAGGAACCACAATGAACTTACGGGTGAAGGAAAAGTATTTAAATAATTTAATGCAATGTTAGGGAGATATTTGTTGATGGGTGCAAATTGGTGATTCTAGGGTGAGAGGCTAGATTCATAACCAATTTGATCTTGGGCTTCATATCTTAAATTTATGATTGAGCCAATTAGAGGCCTATTTGGTGGAGGAGACTCTAGGGTAATAGGCTAGAAGTTTCACTGTGACAATTTAGTTATTTTAAGGAGTCGGCCTTAGGCTAACTAAGCTAAATTATACAATCAGAAGAGGGTAACTTAGTTTTTTTCTCCTATTGTCACTGGCTACATTATATTCTAAGCACATCATTCCTACACATTATCTAAGTCCCCATAAGAGAAAGGTAGGTTTTACATCTCAAAATTTACCAAAGCAATTCATTTTTTTAGGTTTAACTTTAGATTTAAGTTTGTATTTAAAAGTAGTCAATAGAAAAATCCCCCTTCTTTAACATTCCAAATTAAGACCTGATAGTAGTTGACTAGAACTTAGCCTAAGGGATTTCTTACCTCGCTTCTCTATGGGATTGATAATCAGGACTCCATTAGAGCCCTATAATACATGAATGATAAGTATACTTCCATAGAACCCCTAGTGTTTAAACTATTAATTAAATTCTAAACTCTATAACCTATCCATTTTACAGAATAACCACCTAAAGAAACTGGGTCAAGTTTTTGGCAAGAAAACTAAGTAACTGCATAATTGCAGGAAGTGTTAAGTTTTTTTGCACCGTTGACAGTGAAGCTATGGTAAAAACTTTAAGAGATTTTTATTTGAACCAAGAAGATTTAGATTTGGAATTTGTAGCGTTATTATCAAGTTGTGTCTATTTAAAAGAAAATCTAAAAAACTAAAAATAGTTCTGAGTGCTTTAAGTACTGCATAATTATCCTATTAGTTAAGGCTTTAGACTTGAATGAGTAGTTCACGTACTGCAGACCTTGAACTATATGACTCTGAATTGGAGAAAACTTTTAAGAGGATTAGAAAACCCTAAGGAGAAAAGTTGTGAGCAAGTAAAATATGTATATACTTGGGATTCATCAGACTAACTACTTTAAACGAAGTGTTTCATGGCAGACAACCCATAGGTTGATTATGTTAGTTTGTTTGTGAGGTGCAATTGTTTGAGATGAGATGCATTTATTTTAGTTTGGTTTGATCAATTTGATTGATCTTGATGGATGTTTGGATTGTTAATGGATTGATTTGATCATTGTGTGTCATTAGGTAGGTGATTCCTTAACATCTCATTAAGGCTGAACTTGTATTTTCTCTCTTGTAGTAGTTGGATTGACGAGTCCACTACGACTCGGGTCTCAACCAAACTTGAGTTTTACATGAGACATCTTAAGTTTATACAGTGACAGTTGCATCTCAATTCTGTCACTTCCTTTATCTGACATTGTTTTCATTCAGTAGGGTCATGAACCTACTTGATGAACAACATGTGGATGACAGTCACTATATATATACAGACATTATGGGGTAAGGTAATACCTGAGGATAACAATACATAAGCCAAAATAACAGGGATAATTTTGTCCACGGGGTTAACCCTACACCCCTCATCTTGAGGGTGGCAATAATGCGATGGCTAGGCTCAAAAATTTCTCATTCAAAATGATGTTGTGTCAGTCATGGGTTTTCACATACATGCATGTAGCCTTCTGGCTGAAAACAAGGTTGCAATGTACTCTTCCTCTGCTGGTGAGAGTGACCTCTTCTGTCTTTTTGGAGTATTGCAAGGAAAAGATAAGGAGAAAATAATAGCTAAAAGAGAAAAGTAAGTAGGACTTCTCCATTGAAAACTAAGCATACAAAAATGATTAACGAAGTCCCCTATTAAAAGATAATTGTGTTCGCAGTGTCAGAATAAAGTATTAACTCATTTTGTTGGGGCAATAAATAATTTTAGGTGAGGCACTGTGGCAGTATCTGGGCCTAGATGCCTCATGATGTGAAGCACCAAGATCTCAGTGCTCGCATTGAATTTGGTGGAATAAATTTTGTGTCGTCATATTCTACTGCCATTGTTCCATAAATAATAGTGTTTGGTTTCAGATACAATTCTTTTTTTATGTGGGGATGCGAGGCGACCAACAAGGCTGAGCGGCCTGACTTCTTTTTACCTTTTTTTAGGGGTTTTGTACTCGTGGGACCAACAATGCCCACATTGGCCCAGTGAAGGTCTAAATATGGGAAGTAGTCTCGATAAAAGACAAATATGACACCAACACATAAATTATTTTCTCATGTAGAAGATAGTTTATTGAAAATGATCTAGAAAATGGATATGAAATGGCTATGGAAAATAAATTTGTATCCAGACATGTCAAATTTATAAGAAAGTACAATTATACAATTTATCTTTTTCTTTCATATTTAAAGTTCTCATAAAATGTGGAAAACTATATTAATTAGAATTTATCATTCTCTACGTAGTAGTGAAGTTGATTTATAAATTAGGCTTATAACAATAAAAAAATATTTTAATGTTACTTATAAATCTCCATGTACATACATTTTAAGGATATTTTCTTATCTTTTCCTTAAAAATTATCTAAAAAATAATCTAAAGGCCAAAATAACTTAAATGCACATCTTAATATTCAAATTATAGCATCTATTAATGAAAATTATGTAATTGACTAATATTTACAAATAACTACACATATAATTGTATGTGTAGATGAGCAAATTTGAGATTGAGTTTTGCTTATTGGTTATAAGGTTTGATCAGATGTGGCCACTACCTTGCTCCCACAGACCTAAGTTTTCCATTTTCTCTCATATAACCTACCTACCTCTTGGTGATGAATTAATTGTGAGGGATGTCATCGACACTCTTTAAATTGTTACACTCTTTAAATTGTCGCAGAGACCTCATTTATTCTTCATAGTCATCACTAATTGAAGATATATACATCATGGTGTTTCAACTTACGACAATACCAACTTCTTTATCTCAGTTTCAAACATGCCTCCAAATTTATTTACAATTAACCACACAATTAATAATTTGTTTTATAATTGAATAAAACACTATAGCTAAAAGAAACCATATAAGCAAATGATCATTATTAAAATTCTCTAATAAAAAAACAATACATGTTCCATCCAGTTCTAAAAGAAGTTAGTTCTTGCCTAAAAAGAATTCAAAAAAAATAACCATAGCCATAGTTAAAGATGTTTGCAACACTTCTGAATAAAAGAAAAGGGAAAGGAAACTCATATAGAGAGAATAATCTTCTTCCTTGTGCCATCCCAACTACTAATTCTTCTTATGTTGTCTCAAGGATTTCCTCTTGAGAAACTCCATGTATAGTATGTAGGTAAACCACTTTAGGTTTTGACAAATATTTCATTTAATACATCCTAACCCAATCTTTAAATAAAACTACTTTAAATGAGTCCTAAGGGCCAAACAGACTCTTATGTTTCATTATGTTTTAGAGTGCATTGATTTTATCATTATGGTTTTCATCCATGCTAATCTAAATTTAAAATTATGCTTTAGAGTGCATTATGCTTTAAAGTGCATTGATTAGCATGGTTCTCATCTTTTTGGCAATTCTTCCATACACATGCAAATTTTTGAATTTAGATGTTGACTGTAACAAAAAATTTCAAATAATATGTGAATATTCATTAATGTGTGGATCTAATGTAGGTTAAATATATAGATAATTTACAGTTTTCAAATGGAAACCCATCATCTAAGCTAAAATAGTACTGTAACATGACCCAAAGTGGACAATGAAAACCACAACTTTTGGCTCTACTAGAAATCACTTATTTATAAGCAGAGATGTGAGGTCTCAAGGTTTGTAGAAAAAACTATAAAAGAACTTATAAAACAAAAAATAGCAAATAAATTATATAGGTCTAAAATCCATTTATAAACTCACACAAACTAATATTGTGTCGTTTACTTTCGTTGAGTTATTGGGTCCTTAAAGAGTATAGTGTGAGTAGCTTCTTTTAAAAATTGCATTGTGCTGCATCAATCTCATACATTTGAGGATGGCCTTGAGAAAGTTCTTCTTAATATTCGTGGACATTAACTCTCTAGTTGAAATGTAAGTCTATTGATCCCTGGTGGGTATATGTCAGAAAACCACTTGAATGATTTCTTCTAAAATATGGCGTGTGAGTCTCATTGAACCTAGCCAGTGAGTTCGTCCATGATTGGGTCTGATCCCTGTTTCAATGAGGTTGTCCTCATGCCATTTTTTTAGTTTTTTTTGCCCTTGGGGCATATAGAAGTATTCTTAGTATCATTTGATTCAACTCATCAAGATATTTATTTAGAATATAATTTTCTTAAAAATTAAAATGTAGATGATCATTGGGCCATTTTTAAAAGTTTTAAATTTAAATGCATGACTAATTTGAGCTCTGAAAATTTTGCATTAAGATTGGTGTTGATCAGATATTTTCCTAAATAATTGTTGCAAAATGAGTAGATAAAATCTGAGTTTAATCCATTTTTTGAAAAAGAAAAAACATTCTCGCATTGTAATTCAAATACAAAAATGAAAAATTAATACAATAGTATATTTCATTGTCCAAAAAGTCGCTTTATTGCAGACCTGACCCTCGTATAAACAGTACTGCTCTTTGACATTTGATTCAATAAAGAGCGTGCGCCTATCCGGGGTTTGTTGGAAAGGAAGGAAGGAAATGATTGGATGATATAAATCAGGATTAAATAATGAGCCGACCATAATCATCATAAGAATTTCCTACCTTACATAAAGTTGGTCTTGGCATTATTTATTTATGAATATAAATGCGGTGTTCGGACTAAGGTTATATTTTTGTTGATTAAAAGTTGATTTTTGATGAAGACATGGCTAGATGTTTTTGGACCATTTTAGTTGGGATAGAATTAGAAAACAAAAAGTTAAGCATCTATAGTCAAAGTGAAAGTGAATTTTCATCAACACTTCTTTGTTGAATTTATTTCCTATTGCCTTTGCAAAATGGACAGCTCTTTATTGAGACCACTCTAATACACTATTTCTTAAGTTTTGGAGCTATGCTAACCAATGAACAATTGAATAAAGTGCAATCATGATGGGTTAACGAGAACTATATGTGAACTCCAATTTCTATATTTATTATAATAAGATAATAAATTGTAATCAAATTAAGGAGCTTAGATTGCTAGAGTTGTCATAAATTATTTTGAAGGCTATGTCAAATGCGATCTCTAAGCCACAAATAATGATGGAAATTTTTTATTTATTGATCTAGAAGGATAGTTAAGTTATTATTTAATTATGAATTTAAGCAAATTATCTTTGAAGATCCAAAAACATTCTACCCAGGCCATGTTGATCATATCTTTATCATTTCTATGTAATACATTATTGGGACTATAGTCGTCGTTTTTAATTGATACATCATTAATAAATTTTGACGTCTAGCATGAATCTTGAGGCATTTAGCAAGAATTTCGAGGATTTAGCACGATTCACGAGGCACTTTTGGGGCTAGAAATTTTCAAACTCAAATAAAAAATTAGTCAGAAATCCGATCTCAACAAACTTATAGTCAAACTAACCGGCTCGACAATACAAACCCAATGACATCAAAATTTGTCCAAGCTGAGTCAAGAATTGATCAATCCGTTTAACCACTTTTAGAAGCTCTGAGTGGTCAATTGGAGGTCCAAATGGATTTCAGATATGAGAAGCTTAAAATCAAATCGAGTTCCTCAATGATACGAACTCAATGTGCCCCAGATCATTAAATTCTTACATCAATAAGGCATTTAGATGCCCACAAAACTTCATCTAATGAAGGAAATCACTCTAGATCGTCTGACAAAGTTGTTCTTGCTTTATTTATAAGGGATGCTACTCCAAGACTCTATAAATAGAGTCCTACTCTCTCATGAAGGAGGATAAAGGTTGAGTGCTAGATTAGGAAAAGGGGGAGAAGCTAAGAGTCATTTTGGATTTGAAGTCTCAACGAACACTTCTTGCCTTCGTAGTAATTGATGACCGTCAACTAATACCTGCCAACCAGCATCAACCACCACATGCCATCATCTACAATGAAGCATCTTACTGAGTAATGATTTATATTATGGACTAACAAAGCAACCTATAGAGCAACATGATGCCCTCAATACAGTTTAATGATGCACCCAAAAATGGTGTAATAATGCACCTTATCTAGTATAACAATTACTCATCTTATAGTCCTCTGCTACAACCTCTGTGGCCAACCAATGCTATCACATCTCACCACTATGGCCTATGTCACCAATTATCACTTAACTAGCTCACTGCTCATGTGGCTCCAAACTTTAGCCTCTACGGTTTACGGGCATTGCACAGCTCACCACTACAATCTATGTAAAAAACTATTGCCTACATGGCTCACAGCTCATGCAGTTCCCAACTTCAACCTCTATGGCATATGGATGTTATTAGAGCTCTCAACTTTATCTTTCGTGGGATACAGACTTTAATTAAGCTCACCACTATAGCTTACGTGACAAACTACAATCTATGTGTATCATAGTGTATGAAGCTCCCAACTTTGTTTGTTATAGCTTACAAATGTTAATGAAGTCCACAATCTATGGCCTAAAAACATTAACATAACTCACCATAACAATCTATGTGGCTCACAGCTCATACAACTCTACACTCAAATATATGTGACGTACTTATGTTAGTGCAACTCTCTACTACAACCTATATTTTTTATTGCTATTATGAAAGCACTCAGCTATAAACTCAGTGACCAATAGTCCCTATTATAGCTCACCACTATTACTTATATGACCAACTACAGCCTATGTGGCTCACAACTCATGCAACACATATCTATCCACTACAATCCTCGTGGAAAATCAACACTTTTGAAGCTACCATCAACAGTCTTTTTTGGTAACCACTGCTACAACTTTCAACTACGGCTTCTACGATAAGTTGAGACTAGTACAACCACAAAAAATATATTAGTTGTAGCCCAATTACGACTATTATACGGGGATAACCATTGTACATTTAAAATTCCATTTTCTTAATTTCAGTAGTAGGGTGGACCTATGCGCTCACAATTAATTAGTGGGTTACTTTGTGTGAGCTAGGTTTAGTATTTTTTTCCTTCTTTGCGTTTTTCCACATAAGAATGGTGGTGAATCCCACTGCTACTCATCTTTTATCTGTATATGTGTTAGATCCTTGTGCAATGCTAAGATGTTATTTTTTTTCCTCTACCACAGCAAATCTTCTAACATGCAAAAGTTAAGCACCATTTGTGGAAAGCAAAGTCCCGTTCGACACAATCTTCAAGTCTTAGATGCCAAACCCCTGCTTCGTTTTCCAATGATACACATCTCCCAATTGCTGAATGATTGTCAAAGACGTCTCTCACCATTCTTAGTTTCATCAAAAGGGATGAATTTTACAAAAGGATGACTTTCAAAATATTTTCACACCGGGGAAACCTTCACTGAAGTTTTGAAAAGTTGATCATGTTATGCTTTAAGCACAATTATGGTGGGATGGTTATTCCACATCTAATGTAGACATTAAGTTTATAGGAAAAATTTTTAGGTTGTAGGGAAACCTTCATTATAGTCTCAAAAGGACATTCATGCTAACATTCTAGGCACAATTATGGTAGGTTTGCCTTCCCATACTCTATTCAAACTTCAAGTCTATAAAAACTAGTTCCATGCTAGAGAGCAACCTTTCCTGTAACCTCAAAATGTCATTCACATCAACATACCAGAATGATTATACATTTTAATTTGACATCGTCTATAAGAACCAACTCTATAATGTGGGCTACTTTTGTTACAACTTTGAGGGGATACTCATGTCAACATCTTCACATCAATTAGTGACCTGAATTATTTAACCAAAATTTGCTTCCTTAGCAACCCCGACTTACTAGAGTTCTTTCTTACCACAACAAGCTGATATATTCTAGGTTTGATAAATGGGCCAATTTATAAGTTTGTCTACATAATACCTCCACTAATGAAAAAAAAATTAAAAAGAATAATAAAAAATCACAAAATGTTATCACAAACATATTTCTGACAAATATTAAGGTTCATCTCAGCCAATGCCCTAGTTAGAAAAAATACAAAGCATCTCTGACATCGTATTTCAAGCTTAATCGATTTAAGGAACACTCATTCTTTTATATTCCCTAATAGGCTATGATCATCAAGTATAGGATCTGACTAATAGCCTCTGATAAGTTTAAATTCTTTATTGAATTCTTTTAAGTTTGTCCATAACAGGTTAATATAGTTAAGTATTGTCGGCACTATTTTTGATGTGGGGTTCGCCCGTAAGAAGCTGTCGGCCATCGGAATTGAAATCCCGTTACCCGCTTCGGAAGGACGCTTTTTAAAAAATTTAGTTTTGAAAAAGATGAAGTCAAACTGACCCCATAATTTTCATAGTTTAAATGAAAGAGCGCTTTACCTCAAATCCTGTATANTTAGAGTTAAGGTATTAATTCCATATGAATGGAGAATTGAAAAACCCCTAACCCTAATTTATTTTCTAAAAAATAATTTATGCATCAAATTAATGTGAAAATTATTCCACATGGTTCTCCTCTGTTTACTGAGTNTATGTATATAGAGCTGGAAAAGTAAAGTTTTGGAAACCTTCCTAACTCTATGTTGTGTATTGAGGGTTCTTAGATTTTAAGGATAATATTATTAAGTAAAACATATTAAGTTTAATAGATTCCTAAGGTATTTACCAGGTTAAGAATAGGGAGCAGTTCCATGCAACANTTATTTTAAATATATTTTTATTTTTATTAAATCCCCCTAATATTAGAGAACTCAAAAAACTAAGTTTCATAACTTTTGGAGTTATATTTTGATTTTTTAAAAATCATTTAAGTGTTAACTTTAATAATGATCTTTAAAAATCAGTTAAAAATATAAAACAATCTTAAAATCTT
>JXCR01142810.1:174884-190991 GCA_002079205.1 Phalaenopsis hybrid cultivar | reverse complement strand
CCAAATGCTATATTTAATTGGGCCAATTGGCATGCCTAACCTAGCCCAAACACAAGATTTGGTCACATGCACCTTTTTGGACTTAAGATCAAATCTAACCCAATTGAGCTTGGTGTGGTCAAATGAGCTCTACCATGACTCACCTTAGACCCTAGGGTTGAGTTCCAAGCCAGCCATCAACCCATGGTTAGGCTTGATATTTATCCCATGGGTGAATTTTTGAAAAAAGGGATTTAAAGAGATAGTAAGGGGGTTAAATTAATGGNCATATATATATATATATATATATATATATATATATATATAAATTAAATGTCCTTCCGAAGTGGACGATGAGATTTTGATTCCGGCGGCCAACAACTTCTAATGGGCAACTCTTCAACCAAAATAGTGTCAACTAGCTTCTGGTGACTTCGCTGAGGATTAGCTTTTCTCTCCATTTAAATCAAGAAATAATTTTTTCATATATCGGTAATGTGTTCATGTCTCTCATGAATCAAATTACCCTTCTTTTGTTGGCATGTTTTACCCATTTCTATCTTGAGAAAGTACGATCAATTCTTTAGACTTCAGGACCGCCTGGTGAATCACCTTCGAACAGGGAGATTCAGTGGGCCATTAAGGACTTTTTAATCTTCATGTAGAGTCAGACCCCCAATAGGTGTGTTGGTGGACTAGTTCCACCTAGGCATTGAGCGCTGTTAAGTTGGTCTCGCACTGGGTCCTGAACTTCACATTTTTCCCTCTCGAGTTTGATTTGCTACTTTGCAAATTAAATCGGATTATGTCATGTTTCACGTGCTTTTTTAAATTTTCCTTGTATTGATTGTATCTTTCTACCTTCAAACNAATAGGTGTGTTGGTGGACTAGTTCCACCTAGGCATTGAGCGCTGTTAAGTTGGTCTCGCACTGGGTCCTGAGCTTCACCTTTTTCCCTCTCAAGTTTGATTTGCTACTTTGCAAATTAAATCGGATTGTGTCATGTTTCGCGTGCTTTTAAAATTTTCCTTGTATTAATTGTATCTTTCTACCTTCAAACTATTTTTACTAAAATTTTAAAACCTCCACAAATTAAATAAAGACTTACCCGGTCTACAGATTGGCCTCTGCTAATTTTAGCTCGTACTAGGATTACGAGGTATTGGCCAAATAGCTAACCCCAGAGCTTTCTCTTTTGAGGTTGTTGCAATGGCGTTCCAAACGCTCACTCTTTCCTACAACCTGCCGACGAACCGCAACGCCCACAATGTCACTCCCATCATCAAGTTTGGAGCAGGATTTGAAGATCTCGAGGTCATTGATACACCTAAAAAATGTTCAATTTTTCATATGTTTTTAATGCATATATTTGGTGATTTTTTATGATATTGCACTTTAAAAGAAGTTATTTTGTATATTTTTTATTTCAGGTACAGAAAATAGAGCTTTGGAAAAAAGTAGCAAAAACGATACAATATGGAGCAAAAACAAGCAAGAAAAAAAATTGTCCTGACACATTTCAATGTCTTTCTATGCTTAATCTCATTTACACTTCTCACAAATTTTTGAATGAAATTAAACTTTAAAGAAATGTTGTTTTTATGCTTCTTTTGTAAGTCTACCTGTTAGGAACGTAATGCAACTGAAAGGGGGCAAAACAGAGCTAAAACGGAGCTAAACGAAGAAAAATGGTGGAGTTGTGCAGGGTGGGAGCCGACAGCACCAGAGCCGGTGCCGGCAGCGCCAGAGAGCAGAAAATGATG
The DNA here is from genome assembly GCA_002079205.1 of Phalaenopsis hybrid cultivar. Taxonomy (NCBI): domain Eukaryota; kingdom Viridiplantae; phylum Streptophyta; class Magnoliopsida; order Asparagales; family Orchidaceae; genus Phalaenopsis; species Phalaenopsis hybrid cultivar. Next base: position 189,248 of record JXCR01142810.1, on the reverse strand, counting down.
CCAAAATGCACTAACAGCGCCAAAACGGTACCGAAAGCGCTCGAGACGGTTTGGAGGCGGTGTTGGGTGAATTTCTAGAAGATTCAATGTATTTGGACGCGTTTTGGAGGGTTGTTGAGGCATCTCTTGGTAAATCCATCCCTACACTATAATAGAGTACTTTTATGTCAGAAAAAGTGTGTGTGTGTGGTGTGGGTGTGTGAGAAAATGTGGAGAGTGTTTAGAGATCTTAGAATAGAANAATACAATCGGGTTAAAAGGTAGAAACTCATTCAACACCCTTGCACAACATCAACTAAAAGCATAATTCTCCCAATCTTCATGATTTGGAAGTCAATTAAAGATCAAATGATTCTTAAGTGATGGGCTTAAGCCAGAAAGATGATAATTTACTTTCCTCAAGCCCAAAGTTGAGGATGATGTGATAATTTAATAAGGAAATATGACACTTAAATCAAAACTTTGAAAACCACTGTTTCACTCATAATGATTGTTAAAGGTTTAGTGGTGGCCTAGGCCCAATATCAAAACTCAATTGATCGGATTTAGAATATAACATAATCGGTGATTAACATCTTTAAAACATTAAAATTTGACCTTAATTGTGGGCACTATGGTCTTAAATAGCCTAGACTTGCCTTAGGGGCACTCACTCACATAACTTTTAAATGAAACATCAATTGACTAATCAGGCATCCTATCTTTGGGATAATTAAATTGTTAAGCTTCAATGAGCAATGGGGTAACCACACTCTAGCCTCAGATGATTATTAAAACACTCTGATAAGTTCAAAAATGAACTCAAATAATTCAAGAGATCTTCAAAATAGTTCAGGGTCATACCCCAAGCACTTTGGAATCTTTTAGATGTTTTGAAGGACAAATTAAACTTATTGTATTTTGTCCTAAAATCATCTACTAGGATCTTTTGAGATTCAATAAATTCATAGCTTGGGGTTTGGTAGATAAACCTTCATCTACTCATGCAATTTAAGTTCCTTGCAAAATTATATACATGTTTTGCAAGTACTGACCTTTCAGGTTGTAGATTGAGAAGACTCGACAGGTACGCTTTTAAATTAATGCATTTACCTTCTTGTACTTCTTATTTCAAACTTGCATGTCAAACAATGATGACTTCCTACATGAAAACCAAAACTACTAGGATAGCCGTAAAACTAAAACCAAAACTAAAATCAATTAAGATAAAAATCATCTCCACAACATTCAAAATATAAAATAACTCAAAATTTAATCACAAACATCACAAAAAATAATTGCAAGTAAATGAAGACGTCTCTATCAGATGATCGATAATCCCTTGTAGAAGGTAACCTACGGTTGCTAACGAGACTTCCCATGGTCTAAATGAAAGTATGGAACTCATTGAGTTCAGTTTAGTAAATTCATTTGGACAAAGTGAATCCAATAGAAAATAGTAGTACCGGAATGTGGGAATCATAGGATCCTAATCGGTGTCACTCTAATCAACTTTAACATCCTCCATAATATTTAAAGAACCATAATCATAGGGACATTTGATTTGACATTATAATCTGACACACTAGAAAACTTAAACTCGTCACGACAAGGAGCTTGAAGCTAATATTGTGGGCAGCACGGTCATCTTTAACAGCATGAGGATCTACAACAACATATCTTTCCTCAGAATTAAACAACCAAGCCATAGGATTTTGAGGTTGTATGCCTAGTGCAACATATATCCTCAACTCATCTTTAGACTTTTGTACAGCTTTGCTATACAATATAAGCCCTAACTCGTCTCTGGGGTTTTCGTTCGTTCGTCATGACATAAACCCTCACATCTTTCAGACTATTTATGTGATCGTTTCACATAAATGTAAGCCATAAACAAATAAAATTGGCAGGATGAAACACTCAAATAATTTCTCCTCAAACTAAATCCAAATAATATGATAGCTTGGGAAGTCACCGAGGTTCTCCTCCGGATCTATGACATCCCCATAGTTCTTTCTCCTTTGGAATCTACAACAAAATGTTCCAAATTTGAACCATTCCCTTTTCACACCTCTATTTCTGATCTCGTTGAAAAGTCCTATCCTTTTGAACTCCTTGAAGATAATATTCTCTGATTTTTATCGAGAGTTTTCTTAGGTGACTTCAGTTATCTAAGATGTAATTAATTATAGGAGCTTGCCCTTATAGGAAGCTTTTCTGAACTCAACTTAATATAAAACATATTTAATTGTTCTATTAAATAGGGGAACTTGTCGACAAATAAAATGATTTCGCAGACCAAACGGACGTCATATACTTCTTAGTTTATTTGATCGAGTCTCATCTTCAAGTCTTATGTTTATCTTTCGGGACAGATATAAGGTTTGAGGTATAGTGCTCTTTCATTTAAACTATGAAAGATATNTTTCACTTCAATTATATTCCAAAATGTTTAAGTAATGCATTTACATGCGATTACACATGTTCTCATGATGTTCTTCTCAATACCAAAAATAATTAAGCATGTCCAACCTTCAATTTTGAATTTCTTATCATGTTCTAATGTTTTATGCTCAAATGTTGATTTTTTCATGAAATTCCGATGGCCTTTCTATTGTTTTATGTACTATTAAGCAGATTGCATGTTTACCTTCTCCAATTTGTCAAACCCAAGAATCCTACACCTTCATCTCCATTAATGCACTTCTAATTACACTAAAACATTTCTAATTATTTTCTAATGAGCCTATACCATTTCGAATTACTTTCTAAATTCAATAACATTACTAATAACTTTCTAATTACCCTTCTAAAATTTTGGTCTAAAAGTAATTAGCATTAGCACCACTAATCAAGTATAATAACCCTCTTAATTAACCTTGGTCAAAAATATTATATTTTAATTAAATCACTAATCTAATATCAACTCCTAACATGAATAAATAAATTAATAAATTAAAATAAATAGCAGTTAATTAATATATTAAATAATTGTCGGAACTATTTTGGTTGAGGAGTTGCCCGTTAGAAGTTGTCGGCCGCCGGAATTGAAATCCCGTCGCCCGCTTTGGAATGACATTTTAATTTACATATAGATTTAAGTTTAGAAAAAATATGAAATCAAATTGACATCATATTTTTAATAGTTTAAATGAAAGAGCGTTGTACCTCAAACTCTGTATCTATCCCGAAGGATAAACACAAAACTTGAGGATGAGACTCGATCAAATAAACTGAGAAATATATGATGTTTGTTTAGTCTGCAAAACTGTTTTATTTGTCGATAATTTTCTCTATTTAATATGAAAAATTAAAAAGGGTTTATATTAAACTGTGTTCAGACAGTTCCCCTATTTAATACAAATAATTAAATAGGGTTTATTTTAAGCTGGGTTCGGAAAACCTTCCTATAAAGGCAAGCCCCTATAGTTAATTACATCTTAAATGACCGAAGTCACCTAAGAAAACACTCGATAAAAAATCAGAAAATATTATCTTCAAGGAGTTCAAAAGGATAGGATTTTTCAACGATATCGGACAAAGAGGCTTCTCATGAGATTGACTCAAATTTGAAACATTTATTGTAGAGTCCAAAGGAGGAAGGTCTAGGGGATGTCATATATCCAAAAGAGAACTTCGATGACTTCCCAAGCTATCATATTGTTTTGCTTCAGTTTTTAGGAGAAATTAATTAAATGTTTCATCTTGCCCATTTTATTTGTATAGGGCTTACATTTGTGTGAAATGATCACACATATAGCCTAGAAGATGTAAGGATTTAGGTCGTGACCATTCGTGTGAAATGATCACACAAATAACCTGGAAAATGTGAGGATTTAGGTCGTGACAAACGACCGGAATCCTAAGACGAGTTAGGGCTTATATTGTATAGCAGGGCTATACAAAGGCCTAAAGATGAGTTGAAGATTTATGTTGCACTAGGCAGATAACCTCGAAATCGTATGACTTATTATTTTAGTTCTAAGGAAGGAAATTGGTTTAGCTAGGGAAGACATGTTTTGCTGTTGAAGATGGTCGTACTGCCCACCATACTAGCTCCAAGCTCCTCGTCGTGACGAGTTTAAGTTTTTTAGGGTGTCAAGTTATGATTTCAAATCAGGTGGCCCTATGGTTGAGTTCTTTAAATGTTATGAGGCATGTTAAAATTGATTAGAGCGACACCGGTTAGGAACATATGGTTCCCTCGTTCCGGCATCACCATTTTCTATTTGATTCACTTAGTCCAAATGAATTTACTAAACTCAATTTAACGAGTTTCAAAATTTCATTTAGACCGTAGGAACCCTCGTTAGTAACCGTAGGTTACCTCCTCTGAGGGATTCCCGATCCTCCAATAGAGACGGCTTAATTTAGTTTTAGTTGTTGGTTTTTTGTGATGTTTATGATTAAATTTTGAGTTGAATTATATTTTGAATGTATTGAGGTGATTTTTATCTTAGTTGATTTTAATTTTGGTTTTGGGTTTTGGTTTTTGTGGCTATCCTAGCAGTTTTGATTTTCATATAGAAAAAACATAAAGGAAAATATTATGAAATCCAAACTCAATTAAAATAACTAGTTATACATTTTAGATTACAAAAATCAATTCTTCCCAACAATTGAAAAACGATATAATTATGAAATTGGAGTACTTATCTGGCCTTCTATGATTGTAACATATGTTAAAAAAGGTAATGATATCAATTGGGTGATAATAATAAGATGGTAATGATTGATAAATGATGGTGGTTAGTGACAACAACAACACAATTTTTTTTGGATAGCGACAATTTGAAGGCAATTGTTGGGCTGGACTGTTCACATGACAGAATAAAGTGATGATAATTATACCATAACAGACGAGTGATGACACTAGAGCGACTATAATAGTTAATCATGTGAAGACTTCAAAATTTAAACNCATAGATCAGCGAAAGACTTTGTGGGAGAAATTTTCATCTTTCTTTCAAGGAAAAAAGCTAAGTATTGTGTTCTTTATTATTTTATGATTTGGTAAACACTTATCTAGTGGATTTGCTTTGATTTAATAAAGTTTTTCATTGTGTTTTCTTCATACTTTGTGATGTGTTTCTCTTACTCTTTCTTCTTTTATTGGAAATAGTGGCATGAGAAGATTATGTCGTTATTTTCCTTTTACTTTTCTTTTACAATGAGTAGAATTCATCTTTAGGATATTAGGATACATGCTAGAAAAAGTTTTAAATATAAATTTTTATAATTTTTCAACTCCACTCTTAATTTACTTTTCAATCTAGCAAACTGAATTGTTAAAATATGTTGTGAAACATATGATCCTGGAAATGGAGTATGAGTTCTACAATAGAGTGAGAATCACATTTAAGTCCATGAAGGAGTATTTTGTTCATGGGATTAAGTGAAAATAAATTTGGTAATATACTTTGTTGGGTGTAGAATTGAAGATTTCTAGGGTGACATACTAAAAATTCCCAATTCGATCTTAGTGTTTAAAAACTAAAGTGAGAGTTGGACTTTAGGGGAAGGGAAGTCAAAGCTCTGGAGTGGGAGCCAATACCCCCCAGCCAAGCCACGAATTTAGGGACTAAACCTAAGATTAGCCAATAATTTTCTATAACACTGAATCAGGGCAAATAATTAAAATTGCTCATATTTGACACATACAATATTTAATGTATCTCATTCCTTTACATTATCCATTTCACTACATAAGTAGTAGTTTTTAACATCTTAAAGTTCTCCAAACCAACTCATCCAAAAATGGTTATCTTTAGAATTAATATTTACATTGAGGAATAGTTACTATCCTTGCTTTTAACATTCGTATTTAGGAGTAGTTGCTAGATAAAACACCATTTTAATCGACATTCCAAACTAATGACTAATAGTAATAGACTGAAATTTAACTAAGGACATCTTTCCTCGCTTCCACATGTGATCGATATTCATAGTTTAATCAGAAAGTCCTATATTAATTGAGTGATACGTAGTGTTTATATCATTGTGACTATATATAATATATAAAATTAAGCATATAATAAAGTCGCATCAGTCATCCTCGGGAAAACCCCATTCGTCATAATGAAAGTCGTCATTCCATAAGTTCAAGAACCGTCTGCCGATTTCAACCTGAACTGCCCTCAGGACTTCCCTTCTTACAAGAAGGTCAAAATTACTACCGCCACGACACCTACCAAGCCTGTTGTTCCCGCTTCTGTTAAGCGAAAAGAAGTCATGATTGTTAAAAACCTGACTGAGGGGTTAGCTGTCCCGCCGTCAATATTTTAAATCAGATCAAGTTTGAGGATTTCACCGTTAACCCAAACCCAAAAGAGAAATCGCAGTCGGAAGGTTCGGAGGGCTACTAAAGCCTAGATTTTCGAAGAAGTACCTGTTGATGAAGATCCTCACCAAGATGAGTCAGCATTGTCGAAACCTATCCACTTCTGCAAGGGAGTAGGTTCCATCCCTTCATGGATACCAACGGGTACGAGAGTATCCAAAAGATCGCTGCTAATTTACCGTCACTTCATGGGCATGGTACGAAGAGGAAGAAGCATGCTCCTATCTCTCGAGTCAGTTTAGTTTTTCAGAGACTAGCTATTAAATAAGGTTGTTCAGTTGGCGAGTTACTCAAACGAGTGGGACGTGCAATATGCCCTTGCATGAAGAAAGAAATTTTAAGGGATGTCAGAACTGCTAGACGATCTCAGAAATCCACTGAAGCTTTGCCTGCTCGCATTCGCGTTTGGTTCCGTCTGGGAAGCAGAGTTGATGCCGCCATTGTTATTACCGATTCCATCGTTACTAGACCCGCGGGTCTTTGACCAGTCAAGTCACATATGGGTCCGAGAATTCTACCAATGACCCACTATAAAGATTTTTCTAAAGTTATAAAGGAAAAGACAAAGCAATTGCTCAGTACTGTATCTTGTCTGCAACATGAGGAGCATAGTTCTCTTCGACATGCCAATGTTCCTACCGAGACACTCCGTCTTAAGGCATCATCGTCAAAGAAAATGGGTACCCAAGGTCGTTGTATCGATACAGTTCAGTAAGCCCACATGGCAAGATCATGGAATGAAGCAAGGGTCCACAATATCTGATATTGTCGCAGCAATTGCTACCGAGATGAAGGAGCAACTAGAGGAGGTTCAGCAGGTTCCTCCAGACCTTAAGACAATCCAAGAATCAATAATTGAAGAAAAGGTCGAAAAGCTTAGGATCAAGATTTCCGAATTAGCCCGGGAACATGGAGTCTCCATTGATGATGATGAAGGTTTTGACTTCAATGATTATCTTCAAATTCTGACGGCCGACAACTTCCAACAGGCAACTCCTCAACCAAAATAGTGTCAACCAAGGAAATTTGATCTATTTTCCTATTAATGTATTAGTTTAATGTTGTTGCATAAATTTATGATGTCTATATGTTAATTTCACCCAAATTGAAAACAAATTGGTTTCAATTTGACTTTATTAATGTCATAATAAACTGTGTTCAATTGATGTTCTTGCATGAAATGAACATGTTCCCATGCACATTTAGCCTAAAACAAAACATTTTAGCATGGAATCATAAGGTTTTCACTTCAATTATATTCCAAAATGTTTAAGTAATGCATTTACATGCGATTACACATGTTCTCATGATGTTCTTCTCAATACCAAAAATAATTAAGCATGTTCAACCTTAAATTTTGAATTTCTTATCATGTTCTAATGTTTTATGCTCAAATGTTGATTTTTTTCATGAAATTCCGATGGTCTTTCTATTGTTTTATGTACTATTAAGCAGATTGCATGTTTACCTTCTCCAATTTGTCAAACCCAAGAATCCTACACCTTCATCTCCATTAATGCACTTCTAATTACACTAAAACATTTCTAATTATTTTCTAATGAGCCTATACCATTTCTAATTACTTTTTAAATTCAATAACATTACTAATAACTTTANTGCATGAAATGAACATGTTCCCATGCACATTTAGCCTAAAACAAAACATTTTAGCATGGAATCATAAGGTTTTCACTTCAATTATATTCCAAAATGTTTAAGTAATGCATTTACATGCGATTACACATGTTCTCATGATGTTCTTCTCAATACCAAAAATAATTAAGCATGTCCAACCTTCAATTTTGAATTTCTTATCATGTTCTAATGTTTTATGCTCAAATGTTGATTTTTTCATGAAATTCCGATGGCCTTTCTATTGTTTTATGTACTATTAAGCAGATTGCATGTTTACCTTCTCCAATTTGTCAAACCCAAGAATCCTACACCTTCATCTCCATTAATGCACTTCTAATTACACTAAAACATTTCTAATTATTTTCTAATGAGCCTATACCATTTCGAATTACTTTCTAAATTCAATAACATTACTAATAACTTTCTAATTACCCTTCTAAAATTTTGGTCTAAAAGTAATTAGCATTAGCACCACTAATCAAGTATAATAACCCTCTTAATTAACCTTGGTCAAAAATATTATATTTTAATTAAATCACTAATCTAATATCAACTCCTAACATGAATAAATAAATTAATAAATTAAAATAAATAGCAGTTAATTAATATATTAAATAATTGTCGGAACTATTTTGGTTGAGGAGTTGCCCGTTAGAAGTTGTCGGCCGCCGGAATTGAAATCCCGTCGCCCGCTTTGGAATGACATTTTAATTTACATATAGATTTAAGTTTAGAAAAAATATGAAATCAAATTGACATCATATTTTTAATAGTTTAAATGAAAGAGCGTTGTACCTCAAACTCTGTATCTATCCCGAAGGATAAACACAAAACTTGAGATCAAATAAACTGAGAAATATATGATGTATGTTTAGTCTGCAAAATTGTTTTATTTGCCGATAATTTTCTCTATTTAATATGAATAATTAAAAAGGGTTTATATTAAGCTGGGTTCAGACAAGCTTCCTATAAAGGCAAGCCCCTATAATTAATTACATCTTAAATGACCGAAGTCACCTAAGAAAACACTCGATAAAAAATCAGGAAATATTATCTTCAAGGAGTTCAAAAGGATATGATTTTTCAACGATATCGGACAAAGAGACGTCTCATGAGATTGACTCAAATTTGAAACATTTATTGTAGAGTCCAAAGGAGGAAGATCTAGGGGATGTCATATATCCAAAAGAGAACTTCGGTGACTTCCCAAGCTATCCTATTGTTTGACTTCAGTTTTGAGGAGAAATTATTTAAATGTTTCATCTTGCCCATTTTATTTATTTAGGGCTTACATTTGTGTGAAATGATCACACATATAGCCTGGAAGATGTAAGGATTTAGGTCGTGACGAACGACAACCTCGGAATCCTAAGACGAGTTAGGGCTTACATTGTATAGCAGGGCTATACAAAGGCCTAAAGATGAGTTGAAGATTTATGTTGCACTAGGCAGATAACCTCGAAATCCTATGGCTTATTATTTTAGTTCTAAGGAAGGAAATTAGTTTAGCTAGGGAAGACATGTTTTGCTGTTGAAGATGGTCGTGCTGCCCACCATACTAGCTCCAAGCTCCTCGCCGTGACGAGTTTAAGTTTTTTAGGGTGTCAAGTTATGATTTCAAATCAGGTGGCCCTATGGTTATAGTTCTTTAAATGTTATGGGGCATGTTAAAATTGATTAGAGCGACACCGGTTAGGATCATACAGTTCCCTCGTTCCGGCACCACTATTTTCTATTTGATTCACTTAGTCCAAATGAATTTACTAAACTCAACTTAACGAGTTTCAAAATTTCATTTAGACCGTAGGAACCCTCGTTAGCAACCATAGATTACCTCCTCCGAGGGATTCCTGATCATCCGATAGAGACGACTTAATTTAGTTTTAGTTGTTGTTTTTTTGTGATGTTTATGATTAAATTTTGAGTTGAATTATATTTTGAATGTATGGAGGTGATTTTTAACTTAGTTGATTTTAATTTTGGTTTTGGGTTTTGGTTTTTGTGGCTATCCTAACAGTTTTGATTTTCATATAGAAAAAGCATAAAGGAAAATATTATGAAATCCAAACTCAATTAAAATAACTATTTATACATTTTAGATTACAAAAATCAATTCTTCCCAACAATTGAAAAACGATATAATTATGAAATTGGAGTACTTATCTAGCCTTGTATGATTGTAACATATGTTCAAAAAGGTAATGATATCAATTGGGTGATAATAATAAGATGGTAATTGAGAGATAACTTTTAGAAGATGATGGGAAAGTGACTAAGCTTAGACGATGATAATTAGTGGATAGTGGTTAGATGACAACAACCACACAATTTTTTTTGGATAGCGACAATTTGAAGGCAATTGTTGGGCTGGAGTGTTCACATGACAAAATAAAGTGATGATAATTATATCATAACAGACGAGTGATGACAGTACAGCGACTATAATAGTCATTGTTGGTAATTATATATAAACTCTAACATAAATTCTAAATCTTTAATGTGGAGAACGAGAATATATATATTACTTTTAACAAAAAAAATTTTATTATTTTTATTAAAATCACCAAACATTTCATCAGAAGACCCGTGCTGTTTCCTTTAATCACAAACTATTCATCTAATATTTAAATATGTGAAGACGTCAAAATTGAATAATCTCGGACTTTTGATTTCTCATTCTCTCATGAGGCATTAATTTAATTATAAATATGCAAAATATGGACATCATTGGGCCCCACTCTAATTACTTGATGTAGACTTTTTTGGATTCAATTCAATTTTTTTTTTAGTGATGTTAGATTCTATGTAACATAATTGTAATTTTGTTGAAATTAAGATTCGAATAATCTTTATAAATATGACTGCATTAATTATTTAGTGTAACTTTCCCTACTCATCATAAGACTTGCCAACAAAAGGTAACGGGTCGGATATCTTCACGTGGCTTACCGTCCAAGCCTCTTCTTGGTGGCGTTCAAGCATTCGTATGCATCTTTCAGTGTGGGCCCGGCCCATCTTATTTCTACGGTCTCACGCAGGTCGGACCGGCCGCTAGGTCTAGTTTGTCGGCCCACCTCGGTTTTCAAAATCAATATTCCTTTCATTACGCAGGCCGATCTCAAAATTTTATAATGATACGATACGAACTTTTCTTATGATTCACACATCTTATCAAATTTGAAATTTCAATTAATATTTTTTGTACAGTGACGTCCCTTTCTATGCCTATCTCCTATCGAAGGAAGAAATATTACGTCAGGATTCTGCAGGGACAGTTGCATGTATAGTCCAATTAACAGAATCCACGTGGAATTTCGGCCCCACAGACGAAAATATGGAAAATAATAAAACTTCGCGCGCGACTCAACCTGAAGCACAGCCCGATCAATTTTCCGTCGGCCTTCATAAAATTATTTCGCACTCAGCTGAAGAAATATTCCGCAGCTCCCGACGCATGCAGCTGGGGATTTTGGAAGAAATATTTCTTCGGGTTTTTGTGTTTGAATTCGATGAACTTCTCCATTTTACATCTGTCCTAAGTTTTATTATTCTTATTTAAGTTATGACATCTAAATAAATTGTTTTTGTTCTATAATACACTAATAACATACTAGTGTAAAACCAATAACACACTATTAATACACCAATAACACAATTATACACTTTCCTCGCCTGCGGTACAACATGTAAGAAATATTTCTTGTGTGTTATATCACGGGTTATAACACCGTCTCCGTGTTATACAGTCGTCCTATAACACTCCCCTAACCTGCGTTATAACACGTTGAGAATATTCCCAACATTCTAACGCGCAGTCTAGCAGAATATTCTTCATGTGTTATGTCGCGAATTTAACGTGTAATTCCTCGAAAATCATGTGTTATAGGCAATTTTAATCGTGTTATATGGTGATTTAACTGATTAATTTCAAATTTCAGGTGTTATAGAAGATTTAAATCTGGTTATTATAATGTTATTAAATATTCGTTATATACAATTTAATATGTATATATTTATCACTTAATTATATGGATAGATTCGGACCGAGTTCTGGTGGGCCCGACGATTCGGGTAATGTTAAATGAGTGTTTTTTTTATTTTCTTTGCACAGTAGAACGCACATTCCAGTTGGATTCTTTTATTGGACTCTACATGCAACTCTCTGCAGAGTCCTGATGTAATATTTCTTCCTGCCGAAGACGAAACTCTGCCCTTTCAATCTTCTCATTCATTGCCGACATCAAACTCCGCTATGCAACGAAGGCCACCTGGGACGACGGTTCAGTACGCCTCTTCTTTTATATTTCTTCTTTTTGTTTCTCCTCTAAGATGAAGTTTGAGTGGTATGACCCATCTACAATTCTCATCATTCAACACGAATTTCAAGGCATGACACGGATCTCGAGATAATCTTTTGAGATTCTTTCAAATCTTGATAAAGACATACTAAGCTTCTATTTCAATAAACTTATAATCAAACTGACAAACTCGATGAGACAAACTTAATAATATCAAAATTAATCCAATACAAGTCAAATCAATCTTAGATCAAGTCATTAAACCATTATTGGAATATTTTCGGACATATTTAGAAGGTTAAACAAATCAAGGGTCTCGATAAGTCAAATCCAACAAGCTCAAGATTGTTCAATTTCAACATCGTTAATACACTCAAAATATTCATCAAACTTCGTATGTCGAAGAAAGTTCTTTGGACCGTCCGATCAAAGTGGTTCATATTCTCGCATTAATTTCACTCAAAATACTATAAATAGGTCTCCACCCCTCTTATGATGACAAAGAAAACTTGAGGCTTGAAAAAGAACTTGAAGCTTTGAAAATGAGTTGAAATCAAGCACCACCCCTGCCAATGTCGATTGTCGCCGACCGTCACTGAGAGTTATCAATCATTGCCAACCACCGTTGACTACCGTGAATCGCATCGACCACCAACTGTCGACCTTCACCGATAGCCATCGACTGTTGCTCACTTCTTGCAACAGCTTCATTCGAACGTCGATTTTGTAATCTGGAAGACGTTGTAACCCTTTTCAGTCTGTGGGACTAGGAGTCTCTGTAATCATCAACTTATAGTGAATTTTTACTACTGGTCATGTCTCGTAGTTTTTTTCCATTTACGAGATTTTCACGCAAGACATGTTGATGTCACTACTAGTTGTTTTCTTTTATCTGAGTATATGTTAAAGTCGTGCAACGTCAAGACGATAATCTATTACTCTATTACTGTTAATTTTCTAGTACCAACATGCATGTTTATAGATCAGAGATTTGCTATGGAATGCCGGCAACGAAGGTTTTTTTTTTCATTTTTTTCACCCTTTATTGCAATTTGCCATGGGATGCCGACAAAGAAGGTTCTTTTTTATCTTTTTCACTGTTATTGCTATGTTTTGGCAAGGAATGCCGGCAACGAAGGCACTCTTTTTATTCTCCTNTCTCCAAAAACCATCGACTTAATGATCGAACCCTTGTGATAAGGTAATGATTAGAGCTAGTCGAGAAAGCGACGATGGAATCGTAGCGTATAGGACGCGCAATGGGATCGTAACGTGTAGAAACCACTGAAATCCCAATCTTTCACCCCATTTTGTCCTGCTTGCCCAAAGACAGCAGCTTTAGAGCTGAGTTTATTATTAATTCTCCTTCGTTAATCATAGTCAAGCTGAGAGTACGCACTTCACTCCTTATTGCTTCTGCTCATTCTTTAAATAATATTGTCAGTGAATATTAAATCAAATAGATTTATTGTTATAATCATTTGGCTATTTTCATGTATCACAGTAAGTTAACTTCAAATCAATCCATATTGCTTCTTGTATTATTATTATTAATATTAATAAATGCTAGTTAAGTTGCACCTAACTGAAGAAATAATTTGTTTTAATAATAGTGTGATTGTTAATACTTATCGAATTTGATTTTTGTAGGAATCGCTAGTAAGCATTGGTTGAACCACTAAAATATCTTAAGTTTGAATGTCACCTCGAGATAAGTAACTATTTTTATTAAGGGATAAACATATCCTTGCTAGTTAAGGGCATTATCATTGTTGTTTGTACTAGATTCATATTTGTTTTATAATATCGTCAGTCATGTTCATGCTACTTCAATTATAATTATTATTTTGCACGTATTATAGGCTTTAATTATTGCTTGTGTTGAAATTATCATCATCTTATTTTATTGCGACAAAACTCTCAAATACATGAACAAATCTTACAATTATAATATTTTCTTTTCATGCACTTTATCTTCATAAAATGACATGTAAATTTATATCACAAACTTATAAAAAAAAGCATATTTCTTACATCTTATACTTGTGAAAATTTTGTTATATTTGTGTGTTATGTTACGTAGGTCAGTGAAACGTCTTTGGATATTGGCTA
>JXCR01142810.1:158534-173483 GCA_002079205.1 Phalaenopsis hybrid cultivar | reverse complement strand
TATTGATGCTAACAACAACATATTATTGCTAGCATTTGTTGTTGTTGAGTCAGAATGTGATGAGTCATGGTGGTGGTTTATGCAAACTTTATATGACATGATTCCTTCAATTTCATAAGGCAAGACTAGTGTATCTAATATGATCACCACTCTGGAATTGTTAGGCCTTGCTGTGAAAATTTTACTTGGGCGGCACGCAACATTGCCTTCGACATTTGTGTGAAAATTTCAAGAAAGCATTTCACAGCATGGGTGTTCTAGATGTCGAGATAATTTGTCAAAAGATGTATTTGGCGGGTAGTACCGATAATGTATATGTTTTAAATTGTTACATATTGGATATCAAAAACATTAAAGAAGATGCAGTAGATTGACTCGTGCATCAGGATTTGACAAAGTGAAGTTTATTTTATGACGACAAACTTAGGGTCTGTTTGGGGCAGCTGCAGCTTACTTAGCTTTTGCTGATAAGTATTTTATCCTGATAATCTGCTGATGAGTAGTTGATCCGGATAAGCTGTCTGGTTGTTTCGTTGACGCTTATGAAAAACAGGTGATTTTGAAAAATTGACCATTCTGGACCTGTTTTGAATAAGCAGTTTAGTTATTTGGTTTGTGTGTTTTGTAAACAACTTATTTGGAAATTTTTTTTAATTAAATGAATAATCTGTGCAGCAGAATCTGTTCTTTTCTCAACAAAATTAAAGTTCACTGTTCAGACAAGAAAATACCTAAAAGTTGATTTATATTTATATAACTAAAACATATCCGATCACACCAAACAAATATGTTACATATACAAAAAGTCAAACGCATCTGCACATACTACTACAAAGTATAATAAGAGCCCATAAAAAAATAACATGTTAAAATGATAAGTAGAAATATGATAATGTTAACTTTATAATGTATCAACATATTACGACCCATGCCACCTGCATCTGACACTCCAGAACCATGAGCAAACATGTCCGACTGCGATATCATAAAAACGGAAGAACTCGAACCACATGTGGCGTTCTCCGGTTGTGGTACTATTGAACTCCTAACACTTGTGTCCAATTGAGAGCACGTAGAAATAGTTTCACTGTCGACTCACCTGAAGACTTTGCAGTCGTCCGGTTCTTGTCCCCACCGCGGGCACCTGTAGAATTGTCGTCCGTAACTATGTGTCTGCGTGATGTGAAAAGCAATGACGGTAGCCCACATCGGCACATCATTTGCCCTGACTTCCCTAAATATCTCGAGCTCATTATCCTACGATTAATATAAAAAATGTTGATCAATTAAAAACTAGAGAGAATAAAAAAAAATTCAAGAAAAAAGTTAGTGAATTAAAATTTGTATTACATAAATGATTGTTGGAATCTAATTAAAATTTAAATTAGATAAATGATTTAGAGTTATTTTTGGAATCTTGATAAAGTTTTAGTGGAGTTTTGAGAGTATATAGTGCTACAGGTTGTTACCATAATGCTAGTTCTTATAAGGTGAGGTTATTTAAAAAACTCAAGAAAAATTTAGTAAATAAAATTTTTTATTGATTTCTCAATGAATCGAGTACAAGTCAATTTTTTATTAACGTATAAACTTTATATTAATCAGACGCTAGTGCTATGTTCATTGAATCCTTGTGGCTTTATTTTTAAGTCCATATAACTTTAGACAGTATAAACTTAACGGTGTATTATGTTTTTATCTTTTTCATTGAAAACTAAAACATATATGACTTGGAGTATTAAATTCCATATTAATTTTGATGACTACTGACATCTGCATTTAATTATGTATGTTCTGACAGAGTTTGCTACAATTCACACTCGAGAAAATCTATCTTTGTAGCTGAAATCATGGAGCATCTAAAGTAAGCAGTATTGGTGCCCATGAGATCACATCGAAGCTTGGAACAACTAAAGCAAGTGATACTGGTGCCCATGATACAAACTACATCTGACACTGTTTGCTACAGACAATTCCATACTATTAAGAAGCTTCATCACCAATTGTTATGCAGTTATTTGAATGTAATATATGTAAATCTTTGAGTGACATGTATCTAAATCTTTGAGTGATATGTATGTAAATGTTTGGTTGTTATAAATGTAAGATCTGCTAACATTAGACATAAGGATATGTATGTAAATCTCGACATGTATGTAAATCTTTGAGTGTTATGTATGTAAATCTTGACTTTGTGCAAAATGTGTGCAAATTGCACTCTGATTATGGCTGAGACATATTATTGATAGGAGTTGGGGCCTAGCAATGGAACAACATTTGAAAGCTGGTGTCAAACGATGCNCGATATCATAGAAACGGAAGAACTCGAACCACATGTGGCGTTCTCCCGTTGTGGTACTATTGAACTCCTAACACTTGTGTCCAATTGAGAGCACGTAGAAATAGTTCCACTGTCGACTCACCTGAAGAATTTGCAATCGTCCGGTCCTTGTCCCCACCGCGGGTACCTATAGAATTGTCGTCCGTAACTATGTGTCTGTCGTGATGTGAAAAGCAATGACGGTAGCCCACATCGGCACATCATTTGCCCTGACTTCCCTGAATATCTCGAGCTCATTGTCCTGCAATTATTATAAAAATCGTTGATCAGTCAAAAACTAGATGGAATAAAAAAAAACTCAACATACCAAATTATGGAAGCAATTGTTGCAACAGAGTTTATTGGTCACCTGCATCTAACACCACTCTTATTAACTTCATAAAAATAACAAAATATCACTTTAAGTTCATATAACTTTTACAAAACTTTATGTTAATCAGATGCTAGTGCTATGCTCATCCAATCCTTATGGTTTTATCTTTGAGTTCATATAACTTTAGACAGTATAAACTTAACGATGTATTGTGCTTTTATCTTTTTCATTGAGAACTAAAACATATATGACTTGGAGTATTAAATTCTATATTAACTTTGATCGAGGAGCTTTTTCAACACGTCGATAGCTCCAACACGTCGAGGAGCGTTTTCTGCTTTTATTACATTGCATTGGAGCATTGAAACATTAATATAGGGTGATTACATAACAATCTAAAACATTAATATTTACAAAACTAGCACTTTTCCTCAATCATTTCTCACAATCTCACTCAAATATCAAAGTACAAGATAGAACCCATACTTTTCAATTTAAATATATAACACAAAAAATAATCAAATTTTCATTTCTTACTCAAACAGCACATCAGATAACTTTAAATCGCAATCTATGGTATGGTGCATCTTATGACTGCTCAACTCAGTAGATAGCAGCCCTAGAGAACATCAAAAAGGTAAAAAAATAAATGACATCGATTTTGTTTCATAAAGAAGTCCCATATTTTTTACTCTTGACATCGACAAAGACAACAGTTGCGCACGCCTTATGCTATGGTGCTTCATATGACTGCTCAACCCAGCAGATAGGAGCCATAAAGAACATCAAAAAGTTAGAAAATAACCCATGATGGCATCAGTTTTGTTTCATCAAGAAGTCCCATCTTTTTTATTCTTGACTCGACAAAGACAACAGTTGCACCCGCCTTTCAAGCTGCTTAAGGCCAATGCGATAGAATATCAAAGAAGCATTAAAATCTGAAAACTGCCAGCAAAAGCAATCCAACGCTCCAATTGTGTGGGGGAAGATCCCATTTCGTGATGAGTTGCTATGACACAAGTAAAGGTTGTTGCAGTTGCAAGTAGGATTTAATAAAGAAAATTTTGACATTATATGCCCCAAAATTCACAAGTAGGAATTAACGATACTAGACATTGCTATTGACACCAAAATGTGATTTGAAAGATTTGAATGGAATAAATGTAAAAAATAACGTTTGGATGCTATGTATCTAAATACATAGAAATTTGGCAGTATATATATATGTAAATGCCCCTTTATTTATTTGGGCTATTATCTGCCAGAATAATTTTTGAACAAAAATGCCACCAAATTAGAAACAACATCACGATGATCAATCCTTTTGGCCATAAAAAAATCACTTTTGAAATCTCTAATTTGACTTGAAAAAGGAAACATACCTTTTTATGCATATGAAAAATAACATATATGTAAAAATTGAAGTTTAGATGTTATGTAAAAACATGTTCAAGCTCAAATTCATCTTTGTTCCATAAAATAAAACATTCGACCAGTGGCTCATAAAAGTGGTGGTTACCACTCTTATGCATTGTTCCACTCATTTATTTATGCACATTAATATGAATGGTAGCGAACAACTATTTGTACTTGCTTTGGAAAAGGGTAGAACGTCATATCCCGTAATATGACCCACTTCTTCTTCCACACTCTGAACGCTCTTTCAATTACGCTGCGCAATGAAGAGTGTCTTTTGTTAAAAACCTATTTTTTGCCTCATGCGACACCACTAGATCTTTTAAAATTAGGAATGCGGTACTTCGTATCTGGATATGGCTTCAGATATCCCCTTTGTAATGAATATCCAGCATCAACTAAATAGTATTTACCCAGAAGTGGGTACGGAAATCAATATCTCAAGTTTCTGGTAGCGAACTTGAAAACACGACTATCGTGGGCGTTTCCTTCCCATCAAACCATGACAAAAGTAAAGCACATATTAAAATCACATACGACCATAACATTTTGTGTTGGGGCGCCGCATCAGCCCATGTACGCAACTTTTTATTCACTAGATAGTCGTGCATCGACGTGTGTCCCATCAATAGCTCCAACGCAATCTTGGAGTTACAACTAAACTTTTTTTTTAAACTGTAATGTAATAAAAGTAGAAAGATAAATGTAATGGTAAAAGACAGACCTTAAAAAAAGACATGTATCGAGGGTCATTTGCAATTTCTGAAGGAATTGAATGGAACGTTGGATCCTCATGCTTCACTATCTTCTGGGCCAAACTCACAAGCGAGTTCAAACCGACTGAGAAATATTGGCTGATGGTTTCAAATGAATGTTGAAAATGCTCCATATCCCCTTCTTATTGATTCATTTTAAGATAAGATGTATAAAGTTATTGCAAGCACTTCCCTTGGGGTTGTTCTTGCAGAGCCGTGTAACCCATGATGGATCCGGAGTTCATTTAGCAGATCATGAAATATTTCTTGTGTCAAACGGAACATATTAAAGAACTGTGTTGGATGACCCCGTAATAACTCACCAACCCATCCGTCTCCTACTTGAGTTGAAGTCATACATGGGTTTCAGTCATCGTGTTTAAGATAGTAATAATACAATAAAATAAGGGTAAATGCGATTGTGCGTATGTGGTGGATTTCTTCTTCATCAATACTACAAAATTATTAAAAGGAAAATGAATTAACTTTAGTAATAAGAACAAAAATATGCTATGAAAGATGAATAGAACACATGAACTTTGGGCAAAACAAAAATGATATATAATAAAATTGGTCACACAGAAACAACAACCACATAGAAAAGTGAACTGGCTAAAACATCCATGAAGAAGATAAAAAAAAAGTGTGCATCACGTAAACATAACATTGAACAATAAAAATAAAGTACATAATAAGTCAAATATTCAAATGTCAGATCTTATGATGTTTCTTCTTTCACTAAGAAACGTGAAAGAGAATGTTAGATGGATGTTTGGTAGAAATTGAAAGAATAAATTGAAAAATTATTATATCAGATATGACGAGAGTAGCATTTACTGAGATTAGATATATTAGCTGGTTGTAGCGCTTACAACTAGGGGTAGAGATGCTTAAACAAGTGAAGTAGATAAAAATTACTTAGAATGATTAGGAAGGACACCAGGACAAAACTCAATTATTGAATTAAACAGAATGGCTTATTTTGCATTTATATTAATTTTAGGGGCATTTACATACACACCATCCAATTCCTATATATTTACATAACTCACACCTAAACAATTCTGTTTACATTAATACCACCAAAATCTTTCATATCAAATAAAAAAAACCACCTTAAAAAGTGAGTACACCTTCTCATGCACAGGTAAAGTAGCCAAACATCTTAAAAAAATCTCATTGATATGATATACCTTAAAAACATACATCTGTCTATGCAAATAAAAACAAAAGATTAGTTTTTTTTATGAATGTAAACAAATTCCAAATACAAATTCAAAGCAATCAAGATCGAATATTCACCTTTGAAGAACAACAATGTGCAATCAAAGCGAGACCGGGATTCCAAACTAGCGTCCGGATTCAAACGAATCCGCAAGAACGCAAGACCAGGATACAGAATAGCGAGAGGAGAAGTCGGGATACAAAATAGCGTCCGGATCTGCAAGTCCTTTCCCTTCTGCGTCCAACAACGACTTCGAATGGAGAATATTCGACTTCGAATGGAGAAGCTGGGATACAGAATGGTGACGGGAGTGAGGACGCAACGACTTCGAACGAAGAAGATCCGGCTTCGAACGGAGAAGCTGAGATACAGAATGGTGACGGGAGCGAGGACGCAGCGACTTCGAACGGAGAAGATCCGGCTTCAAACGGAGAAGCCGGGATACAGAATGGTGACGGGAGCGAGAGGAGAAGATTCGGCTTCGAACGGAGGTTACGAGAGCGAGAGAGGCGAAGCGCTAGGGTCACGAGAGAGGCGAATGAAAAAGGCAAGGTCACGGGAGCGATCCATCGAGGGGTAATGCGTAAATAGGAATCGTGAAATGCGGACCGCGTCTTTTAGAAATTCAAAAACGTTTTTTCAAATAATCTCTCAATAAGTGAGAACCAAACAGTGAGACGACGTTTTAAGCTGCCCCAAACGGGGTCTTAGATATGGGAAAATGATAACAAATGCTTCAGAGTGTTCTAATGACATCCACAAGCACGCTAGAGGGATGGTGCTTATACAAACACTGATATGCTCAATTTATTTTAATCCTGTAACATAGTTGTAACCAATATATCAAAACAAAAATGCGTAATTTAGGGTGCGTTTGAAGCAGCTTGTGCGTTTCAGAATAAACAACTTATCTTGAAACACAATATCCGAGTCGACTGTGGGGCAGTCTACGTTTAATGTAAAAATAAAACGTGTTTTGGCATAAACAAACTAAACGCTTGATCAAAGGCCGCAAGCTCACCCAAACGGGCCTTAACACCTGCTGCGAGTGAAGCTTGACCCAAACGGGCCTTAACCCAATATTACGTCTGAATAACGTCCAGCGCTGCGTGTCTTGCGCAAAATTTTCTCTGCTGCTGCAAGTGAAGCTTGAAGGGTCGGGCTTTCCGCAATGGATATGGAGGGAGGAGGGTGCCTGAGCTCCTTCATCGACCAGGGGACGGTGGAGAGCCACCGCCTGTTTCTTGCGCGGCGAACAATCCTTGAAATGCTACGTGACCGTGGATACGTCGTTGCTCCCCCCGATCTTGAGCTTACTCTTTCCTCCTTCCGGTCGCACTACGGCCAATGCCCTGATCTGGAACGTCTTCGAATCTCCACTAATCTAGTTTCCGATCCATCGAAAAAGGTTACCCCTTCTCTGGAACTCACCCTCTCCCGAATTATCGGGGAACTAGAGTTTAGGGTTTTGGTCTCAGAGTGGACTTGACTTTTTTTNTCTCTGGAACTCACCCTCTCCCGAATTATCGGGGAACTAGAGTTTAGGGTTTTGGTCTCAGAGTGGACTTGATCACTTTTGTTTTCATTTTAATGGGCCCAAATAGTCAATGTTCCTGGTTTTAAGGCAAGCTACACTGCTTATCGTGTTTATTAGTTGTTGTTACTTTGTTGACACGACTTTGATTTTCTGCGCCGCGATTGGCATACGCAGATTTTTCTCCGTGGTTTGATTGCAAGCTTAGCATAGCAATTTCGTGGTAAATTTTGTTTATGAATCCCTGTAAGTTTCACCTCAACACTTATAAAATCTATAGTCACTGACATACGACATCTAATTAAATTGGTGGCATTGCGGAAGAATGGTGCTGCCTCCATTGAGAGCCATAAGTATATGAAAGTAGGAGGGCGAGGAGGTATTGTATTTAGTGCCCGCAAGTTATGAGTATGCCGCTCTAGCGTATTGCTCGGTTGAACCATTTGGAAAGTCAATACTTTACCACTGGCGATATTTCTAGCTATTTCTGTCATTTCTAGAAATATTTGAGCTATTTTTAGTTAATTTTGCTTATGAAATGGAAAAATCAATAATGTTTACTAAGCTTTTAGTCCTTTGATCTTTATTTCGTTAGTTCTCAACCACTTCAAATGCTATGAATTATTGACTTGGAAAAGTTTCTTGTTTTGAGCAAATAATAGCATGATTTCTGCCTGCACTTTCTATTTTGTTTTGAGGCGGTGAGGAGAAAGTGAGGGCTGCATTTTACTGTGAGATGTTGAGCCCCTCCCCTAAATATATTTGGATTTTTTACTTTTATACAACCTAAATATTTTGTCTGTAAATCACACCCACAAATCTTAATATAGATGGCAGCCAACGAATTCGTACTATCTTGTATACCAATTCATATCCATTACTAATCTACCATGGACATGCAGTCATGGACCTTTGGGTTTCATCCAGTCATTCTTCAAAAATTACTTCTCCTTCCTCCTATGTGGCCAACTCCATGGATTAGGTGGATTGGTAGACTATGTATTGGCTTGTTAACCATCATTTGTGAGGAAGGAATGCTCAACAATGTTTATATTCTATGCACAAGTGTAGAACAATGTCTTATCCATGGTCACAAGAGTTGTGTTGCAGTCACCAAATATATTGGAACGCAACCACATTTGTTTCCTGATAGGAATTACATGACAATATGAGGCATGGGACAATTTGTAGGAAGTTGTATTTGGTGGGAATTACCTTATTCAATATGTGTAGTTTAGAAAATCGGTCCTGACCTGCCGGTTCGACCGTGAACCGGTCATAAATCCGGTTCCGGTTGGCATAAAAAACCACTCCCTCATAGAACCGCCCGGAACCAGGTTGACGGTTCAATCCCTGAACCGTTGAACTGGCTCCGGTTNTGGATTGGTAGACTATGTATTGGCTTGTTAACCATCATTTGTGAGGAAGGAATGCTCAACAATGTTTATATTGTATGCACAAGTGTAGAACAATATCTTATCCATGGTCACAAGAGTTGTGTTGCAGTCACCAAATATATTGGAACGCAACCACATTTGTTTCCTGATAGGAATTACATGACAATATGAGGCATGGGACAATTTGTAGGAAGTTGTATTTGGTGGGAATTACCTTATTCAATATGTGTAGTTTAGAAAATCGGTCCTGACCGGCCGGTTCGACCGTGAACTGGTCATAAATCCGGTTCCGGTTGGCATAAAAAACCACTCCCTCGTAGAACCGCCCGGAACCAGGTTGACGGTTCAATCCCTGAACCGTTGAACTGGCTCCGGTCGGTTCACTGGCATTTACATACATACCACCAAATTTTATGTATTTTACATATCTAACACTTTATCTCTATCTTTTACATTTATATCACCCAAATCACTGATATAAAATTTAAAAAAAAATCATTATTACAAAGAAATTAAATTTACCTACATACCACCTCAATTTTAGTTATTTACATATCTAACACCTAAACTCTTTTTATTTTACATTTATTCCACCAAAAATATCCATATCACATATATCATATCACTATTTTAATTTTTAAAAAGTGAAATACATGTTTTCCTGCCTATATCAGTGAAACTAAATATGTAAATTTAATTTCACTTTTTTAAATACATATGATTTGAATTTTATATGTTATTTAAAATTCAATTTAAATAACATATGAATTGAGTGGGATGTAAATCTTATGTATTGTCTTTTTTAAATATATAATGATTTATTTTATATAACAACCTTACAAATTTCATAACATGCCTACAAACATCCGAACGAGAAGACTTTTGTTAGATGCTAGGGCTAGCACACATATTTTGATTACGAGAGAGGACGAAGAAGCCCAAAGAAGAAAAAGAAGAAAAGTAGCTAATTTTTGCTCTGCCCTCGTTTTCAGAGAATGGAGCATTAATTAGGCCGAGAAAGGCTCAGTGGTTGTCATAACTGACAATATCATCAATAATTTGCTTCCGCATATGTGGCCAATAATTCAGTTGTTGGAGAATAAAGTTAGAAAAAATTGAGTCGGTTGTGCATTATTGCTGTACGATTAGATTCTTTCTTAATAATTATCTTGCTTTACAGGCTAGTGGAGAGTAAGTCTCGTACGAAAGATTCTTTTTGGATAATTATTTTGCTTTACAACTTTTTTGTTTATATCCCACTATTTCTGGCTTCAAGTTATTCTCGTACTCCTTATAGAGTATCCCGCTTTTGGCAATACATACATTTATGTATTTTTTTTGTAATTTTTGACAAAATAATTCTTTTATTTCTTTGCTGATTGCCACAATATTTCTACTAAGAATGACTTTATGTATCTTGCACGCCAGCTGCTTGCAATGACTATATTTGAATAAATTCTCTAAATAATGATAGACCTAAATGTTGGCTGGATTTAGCTTTTTAGTTTCATTCCAAATTTGATATAAATCATCAGCTTTAGATCTTTGCTACTAATTTCAAGCTGTATAAACGAGATAATTCTTTCTCATGGTTCGGGATAAGTTTGATATAATTTCATATATATATTTCAGTGCTTGACAACCAAGTGAAATGTTTCCACGATATCAATAACTGATTTTGGTAATTCTTTTAGAAGATTTTCATCTTCTAAATAAATCAAGCTTACTACGCCGCATTTATATAATTCAGAGATAAGTTTGAAATCAGTATTTCCATATATATAAACGATTTGAAAATTTTCAGCTGTATGAAAATAAATTTGAGAATTAATTCTTTTCTCATATAGAGATAATTACTATCATTCATCAGATATTTCTGTAATACTCTTTGCAGAGTTAATTGATGTATTTTGCAATCTCTTGACATACGAAGATATTTTATTTGAAGAAGTAGGTACTTTTATAATATTGAGACTCGTAATTCACTAATTGAAGAGGTGGATGCCTCTTTTGTAATTGAAGAAGCAGATGTTTCTTTTTTAATTCTGAAATTTGCAAAATATCGTATTGTTCGTAATTCAGTAATTGAGGGTAATTCATTTTCATGGATCTCTCCATCCAGAAAAATTTTTACTTTTACGAATTTCTTTAGAATGTTATTGACGTAGACAATTCCTTATTCTAATTTTTATATTTGTGATTCAAGTATTTTATAATAACTATTCAAGTCTAGGAGGGTCTTGTCGTCGGCTTCGCCGACTATGTTGTATATTTTCATACTTCCAATATATTTATTTACTTCCTGCATAATTCACATGTCAAAATATCAGCAAGGGCATTTTTTTATTTCCCTCAATATATTTTATATCAAAGGTATATGCAGAAAACCAGCTTTGCCATCGCATGAATCTTTAATTGGATAAAAAATCTATGATTTTAACTTTTTTAAATAAAATAGCTATTTTATTATCTTTTTAATAAAAAATGTTTCATTTAAAAAAAATCTCAAAATTTTAAATTCTTTTTTTGGTTGCTAATAATTCATTTTCGTTAATATAATAATTCTGCTCTGTTGTTGTATACGTACCTGATCTATATCTAATTTTCATATTTGTAATTCAAGTATTTCTAAATAATTGCTCAAGTCTGGAGAGACTTGTCGTCGGCTTCGCTGGCTATGCTGTATATTTCCATACTTTAAATATCTGTATTCACTTTCTGCTTAATTCACGTGTCAAAATTATCTGCAAGAGCATTATTATTTTCCTCAACATATTTTATATCAAAGAAATATGCAAAAAATCAGTTTTGTGATCATATTAATCTTTTAGTAGGTAAAGAATCTATGATTTTACCTTTTATAAATGAAATAATAATAAAAAAAAATTTCATTTAAAAAAATCTCAAAATTTTTAATTATTTTTTTGATTGCTAATAATTCTTTTTCGTTAATATGATAATTTTGCTTTGTTGTTGTATACGTACTTGAGCTATATTTGCACAAAAAGCTTAGTAGAATTTCGTCGAGCTTTTAAGATGGCTCCCCATGCTAATTCTGAGCTGTCAGTTTTTATAATTAAACAATCACCAGGTATAGGTAAATGTAATTTTGAAATATTTTTACATAGGTCATTAATTTGTTGTAAAATTTTTTATTTTTTTTCATCCCAAGCCTAAGCTATATTTTTTCGTAACTTCTCTTGTAAAGGGGCTCGTAACTCAACAAGAGTTTTGATAATTGCTTCGGTGTAATTTATACATCATAGAAAATGCTGTAAATCTTTTTGATTAGTAATTTGTTTAAAATAATCAATTTTTGTTACAATTTATTCTTGTAATTCGATTGCTTCTTTATCTATAGTAAGTCCTAAAAAATTAATGGTATTGGAAACAAAAACAACTTTTTTTTTTGCTCAGAGCAATTCTATGTTTTTGAGTTTTTTGTAAGAATAAGACTAAATGCTTTAGGTGCTGCATAATAGTTTGGTTGAATATTAAAATATCATCTACATAGCTAAGATAAAATATTTACAAGATTAAGGGCTTATAGTTAATAGAAATAAGATTGGTTATATGTGCAAATTCAGTGGTTTTGATATTAGCAATTTTTAAGCCTTATTATTACATAAAGTGATATTAATGTGTGACATGTTTAAATATCTTGGAACAATTATACGTAATAATGATTGTGTATAAAGATTTATTTGCTTGAGGTAAGAGTGGATAGTTAACATGGAGAGGTGTCGTAGGAGTTCTATACTTCTATGTGATAAAGAGGATATTATGGAAATTTAATAGATAAAATTATATTAATTAAACTATAGTTAGGACAACTATGTTGCTTTGATTTGAATGTTGAATAGTAAAAATTCATTAATAGTTGAGTGTGGAGGAATTGAGAATGTTAAGATAGATATTTGATAAAACCCTAAACGATGTGCTACAAAATGATTATGTTGGAGCCGTGAATGGAGTTGAAAATACTAGTTTATTTGAGCCATGCTAAAAAAAGGTTTAAAGATACACNTGTTGGAGCCGTGAATGGAGTTGAAAATACTAGTTTATTTGAGCCATGCTAAAAAAAGGTTTAAAGATACACAAATTCGATGGGTAAATAATTTAAGCATCCAAGAATTGGGAAGAGAAAAGTGGTAACCCTAACATAGTATGGAGAGAGGCAGACTTGCATAATGAAACAGGACTCAAAACGAGTATTTTTAATTATCAAATATATAATGTGTNGGGAAGAGAAAAGTGGTAACCCTAACATAGTATGGAGAGAGGCAGACTTGCATAATGAAACAGGACTCAAAAGGAGTATTTTTAATTATCAAATATATAATGTGTATATAATAATATGCATATAATACATTTTATTCTCTATATGTATGTTTATAAAACTAATTAAAAATTAATTTGTGCTGATTGAAAATTAAATTTTGAGTTAAGTTTAGTTGAGTTTTAGTCAAATTATGCAATTTTGAGTTGAACCAAACTTTTTTGAATATGACTTGCCATTACCCTTTCCCATTTGGAACAAATCAAGATCAAAAGACAGCATATCTGATGTAACCTTTAAACGGTTGTTATTGGGCCTTCTTTTCATTTCCTAAAGCTCCTCTCCAACCTTAACTTTTTAAAGAAAATTTTGGTACTAATTTGCAGACCTTCTAGTTACTTTTCTTATGTTTGGGCAAGTTGAACGATGTTTGACAACTCAAAGCCAAGTATCTCAAAACAAACTTGTTGAGATTCTCAATTTTCAACTTGAGTTATCTCAACTTTATGAGGAGCACATTTTCTTATTAACTCTCCATTAAGGTTCCAAGATTGATGCCTCATAAAAAAAAGATCATGAATTTATTTGAGGAAGGAATTTCATAAAATTTTATCTTGCCCTTGCGGTGTCATTCTCACTTAAAAAAATCAGAATAAGTCGAATGGCCAGGGAATTCCTCAAAACTAGCAAAAATATAAAAAGGTGGCTGCCAATATAATTTGATTATTTGTACTGAGATAATAGATAGTCAGATTAAAATATCAATGATAAATTAAGAGTGAGGGCGAGAGAAACCACTCTTTAATTGATTAGTGCAAAGCCAAATTCATCCATTGGGAACATGTGGTGACAAACTCTTCCTTAATTGCAGCCTTCAATATGAACNCTGCCAATATAATTTGATTATTTGTACTGAGATAATAGATAGTCAGATTAAAATATCAATGATAAATTAAGAATGAGGGCGAGAGAAACCACTCTTTAATTGATTAGTGCAAAGCCAAATTAATCCATTGGGAACATGTGGTGACAAACTCTTCCTTAATTGCAGCCTTCAATATGAATTATGTCGGAATTTCACACAAATCTCTCAGAAAGCTTTGCTCCATCATAGTTATGGCTCTTATCTCCACCTTGGCTTTATCGAATAATGAAGGAAAATCAAATATGGTAGAAGCCTTCTTGGTGAGTGATCTTGAGAGCATAGCTAGAGGAAAATATATTTTGAAGAAGTATGGACATTTTTTTCTCTTTTGTCACGTTATTTTATACAAGAACCCTAAATGGTTGGAAACCATAAGCCACACACAAATATCAAAGAGGCAACCACCAAGGTCATTGTTTTTAGAATTAAAGGCGCTTCTAGTCACTTATAGTTTCTATAGCTTCTTGAGCAAGTCAAATAAAATTGCTTAGCTTGTGAATTGGGCTTAAATAATTTGTAATATATAACTTGAGGAATTATTATTTAGTAGCCCATTTTATTAATGGTCTATATAACAATTAGTCATAAGTGATGGAACCTCATAAGCCTTCATCTAGAATCATCACACAAAATGGTAAGAGAAGGAAAATCTATTACTAATCTCATATTAGGATTATAGGTCATGCTTCTCAATTCGACCATCTCCCTTGAAACAACCTAATTTCATTTATATAATATCGATAGATTGAGGTTAGTCTTGGATT
>JXCR01142810.1:43360-130708 GCA_002079205.1 Phalaenopsis hybrid cultivar | reverse complement strand
TGTGCTCTTCTGATCATATATATATATATATATATATATATATATATATATATATATATATTTATTGCCAGGAGTAACCAAAGTATCATCGATTAAGTTTCCAAGTTGGAGTGTGCCCCCAACCTTCTTCCTTCGAGAAGTGTAAAACTACCATCCTTCGTTTGAAGACTGACTCATGTGATCCTCGGTTTGATTAGATATTAGAACTGCAGTAGAAGGAAAAACAGTCGTTGGCACAACGATATGTTCCAGTGTATGTGTAGTTTGAATTGTCACCTCTGCACCTGATTTTTCCTGAATAGGAGCTGTGGGACTATCCTGACTTTCGGTCCGAATTTTATCCCTTATAGTATGGTCAGGAGAAGGGTTCCCAGGGGCAGACACCATTTCCTGTCTTGTGGTGATTCCCTCCTTAGGTTAGCTATCATCAGGTTTGTTGGGAGCGCATTCAGGCACGTGNATATATATTGATAGATAACCTGTGACACGTAATAGTTTTTGATGTAATAAAATTTCTTATTTCAATTTGAATTTTGTGTTTGCAAGTTAGATATTTTGGCGTGTGATTTACATGAGAAACTGAATTTTCTTACAAGAGTGGCAACTTAATTATGAGAAAAGATACTCTTTATACTAGTGTTATTCCTATATTTCTTTTACTATCACTATTTGGTCTAATTTCTTTTAAATATTTCATTATTAGTATTTATTTCTTATTGTGAAGCGAAAACTAGGGGAGGAAGAAGATGAAGTGAAAAGTTAGGTATAGCACTTGTTGGTCCAACCATTTAGGCGGAGTTTATTATGTCATGTAAACATATTGATCTATTTTGTCTTGGCTTGCACTACAACCATATTTGATTGGTTGCCTTATTGGTTGTTTATTTATTGATAGTTTTGAACTATCTTTTGATTTATTTTTAGATATTTGTATCAAGATATTATTTTATTTGTACTTTCATGTTGTCAATTTTTTAAAAACCCGGAAGTATTGTTTTAGGTATGTTGAGCTTTAAAATATTTTTTTTATTAGTGTTTATTATACATTTGTAATATACAGTAGCTCAATTATTTAAGCTCTATTGTATAGTATAGTCAATGACACCATGTTGTATGTATGATTGATGATAGTGTGCAGCCAAAGATTGACTGCTTTTCTCTTACGTAACTATGTCTGACATTATTAACGTTGAAGATAATGAACATGAGGAAAATTTATACTTTTCATTATTTTTTCAAATTTATTTAGAATGAAACATATTAGAGAGACTTATGTTAAGTTGATGTTATGTTATGATGGAGAATTAATTGTATTTGGCAATCTTGTGCCAAAATATATTGAAAATAAAAGCAGACTTATTTGAGTTTCACTGCTTGCTTCGTTTCTAAAGTTAAAAGCTTTAATTCTTGAGACATTTAGATGTGATTTGTTGAAGCATACTCTTAATATAGTGTGTCGTTTACTACTCTATAAAACATTTATTGCAATTAGTATCGACAATAACGTGGTGACTGCAGTTGTTTCGACATAAGCTTCAAGTAAAATAATAATACTTTATATAGATATTGTTCTGATCCAGATATATGATCATAATGTTGAATACCTAATGTTGCAACGTTCATCAATAAATTTTTTTGGGCAGAATTGATACAAATCAGGAAGTTAGTTGCATCTCAATTTATTTTTTTATTAAGTATGCTAAAGTACTATGGAATAAGTAATTAGTATAAAGTTATATCGCTTGTAGAAATATTTTTATTTATGATTTGTGAGGGTTAGTAGTGCCCTAAAAGATTTGCATGAACCTCTAGAATCATATGTATAATTGTCATCCATTATTGAAGAATATGAGAAAATGAGCAGTGACTTAATTGATGATAATAATGATATTGATGATGAGACAATCACAAAGATATTGAGGAGCATGACAATGCACATATAAACAAGCATGAACTTATACGTGACCAAGCTTTTGATATCCACAATATATTAGATGAAATGATTAGTACCAACGATTATGCACGGTACTATCAAACCACATAAGAGTGAGATGAGAATGTGGATTTCGACGGTCCTAGTGAGCACATGAAATCTACTCAATAAAGGTTTATTCCAATTAGAAATGTTCTTTTGCAACAAAAATGAACTTCTGTGTGCTATTTGTGGGTGGTCAATTCTCAATAACATTTAGTTTAGGGTTATTAATTCAAATTAAGCCATTTAGCATAAATAAGTGCAACACGATCACCCCTCTAGAACTTGTTAATGACGCCTACATGCTTCCAGAAGGAAACATTTGGGGGGTGCTTGAAAAATTTTTAACAGCCCCACATAGTTGCAATTAGCCTAATATGATGACCATACACATACAATATACGTCAAAATTTATTTAATTATTTATTCTTCTGTTCATTTGACAACAGATGGATATTAAGCCGAAGGAGATAATTGGTCACATTAAATTTAAATTTATAATCAAAATATCATTCATTAAAGCATGGGTTGCGCGAATGAAGGCTATCAAGGCAATTTTTGGAAGCTGGGAAGAGTCTTACCATTCATAATACTGTTTTATGGTAGCGACTTCATCCCTAATGTCAGGTTTAGTTTATAGAATTCAGGTCACATCATCTAACATATTTCACCGACCTCTTTGGGCTTTTGGTCCTCGTATTTCCTAAAGTGTTCATTATCGTCCAGCTATTAGTATGTATGAGACCTTTTGTTGGAAAATATAGAAGTACATTGTTGATTGTTGTTGCTATTGATGCTAACAACAACATATTATTGCTAGCATTTGTTGTTGTTGAGTCAGAATGTGATGAGTCATGGTGGTGGTTTATGCAAACTTTATATGACATGATTCCTTCAATTTCATAAGGCAAGACTAGTGTATCTAATATGATCACCACTCTGGAATTGTTAGGCCTTGCTGTGAAAATTTTACTTGGGCGGCACGCAACATTGCCTTCGACATTTGTGTGAAAATTTCAAGAAAGCATTTCACAGCATGGGTGTTCTAGATGTCGAGATAATTTGTCAAAAGATGTATTTGGCGGGTAGTACCGATAATGTATATGTTTTAAATTGTTACATATTGGATATCAAAAACATTAAAGAAGATGCAGTAGATTGACTCGTGCATCAGGATTTGACAAAGTGAAGTTTATTTTATGACGACAAACTTAGGGTCTGTTTGGGGCAGCTGCAGCTTACTTAGCTTTTGCTGATAAGTATTTTATCCTGATAATCTGCTGATGAGTAGTTGATCCGGATAAGCTGTCTGGTTGTTTCGTTGACGCTTATGAAAAACAGGTGATTTTGAAAAATTGACCATTCTGGACCTGTTTTGAATAAGCAGTTTAGTTATTTGGTTTGTGTGTTTTGTAAACAACTTATTTGGAAATTTTTTTTAATTAAATGAATAATCTGTGCAGCAGAATCTGTTCTTTTCTCAACAAAATTAAAGTTCACTGTTCAGACAAGAAAATACCTAAAAGTTGATTTATATTTATATAACTAAAACATATCCGATCACACCAAACAAATATGTTACATATACAAAAAGTCAAACGCATCTGCACATACTACTACAAAGTATAATAAGAGCCCATAAAAAAATAACATGTTAAAATGATAAGTAGAAATATGATAATGTTAACTTTATAATGTATCAACATATTACGACCCATGCCACCTGCATCTGACACTCCAGAACCATGAGCAAACATGTCCGACTGCGATATCATAAAAACGGAAGAACTCGAACCACATGTGGCGTTCTCCGGTTGTGGTACTATTGAACTCCTAACACTTGTGTCCAATTGAGAGCACGTAGAAATAGTTTCACTGTCGACTCACCTGAAGACTTTGCAGTCGTCCGGTTCTTGTCCCCACCGCGGGCACCTGTAGAATTGTCGTCCGTAACTATGTGTCTGCGTGATGTGAAAAGCAATGACGGTAGCCCACATCGGCACATCATTTGCCCTGACTTCCCTAAATATCTCGAGCTCATTGTTCTGCAATTATTATAAAAATCGTTGATCAGTAAAAAACTAGATGGAATAAAAAAAAAAAAAAAAACTCAACATACCAAATTATGGAAGCAATTGTTGCAACAGAGTTTATTGGCCACCTGCATCTAACACCACTCTTATTAACTTCATAAAAGTAACAAAATATCACTTTAAGTTCATATAACTTTTACAAAACTTTATGTTAATCAGATGCTAGTGCTATGCTCATCCAATCCTTATGGTTTTATCTTTGAGTTCATATAACTTTAGACAGTATAAACTTAACGATGTATTGTGCTTTTATCTTTTTCATTGAGAACTAAAACATATATGACTTGGAGTATTAAATTCTATATTAACTTTGATCGAGGAGCTTTTTCAACACGTCGATAGCTCCAACACGTCGAGGAGCGTTTTCTGCTTTTATTACATTGCATTGGAGCATTGAAACATTAATATAGGGTGATTACATAACAATCTAAAACATTAATATTTACAAAACTAGCACTTTTCCTCAATCATTTCTCACAATCTCACTCAAATATCAAAGTACAAGATAGAACCCATACTTTTCAATTTAAATATATAACACAAAAAATAATCAAATTTTCATTTCTTACTCAAACAGCACATCAGATAACTTTAAATCGCAATCTATGGTATGGTGCATCTTATGACTGCTCAACTCAGTAGATAGCAGCCCTAGAGAACATCAAAAAGGTAAAAAAATAAATGACATCGATTTTGTTTCATAAAGAAGTCCCATATTTTTTACTCTTGACATCGACAAAGACAACAGTTGCGCACGCCTTATGCTATGGTGCTTCATATGACTGCTCAACCCAGCAGATAGGAGCCATAAAGAACATCAAAAAGTTAGAAAATAACCCATGATGGCATCAGTTTTGTTTCATCAAGAAGTCCCATCTTTTTTATTCTTGACTCGACAAAGACAACAGTTGCACCCGCCTTTCAAGCTGCTTAAGGCCAATGCGATAGAATATCAAAGAAGCATTAAAATCTGAAAACTGCCAGCAAAAGCAATCCAACGCTCCAATTGTGTGGGGGAAGATCCCATTTCGTGATGAATTGCTATGACACAAGTAAAGGTTGTTGCAGTTGCAAGTAGGATTTAATAAAGAAAATTTTGACATTATATGCCCCAAAATTCACAAGTAGGAATTAACGCTACGAGACATTGCTATTGACACCAAAATGTGATTTGAAAGATTTGAATGGAATAAATGTAAAAAATAACGTTTGGATGCTATGTATCTAAATACATAGAAATTTGGCAGTATATATATATGTAAATGCCCCTTTATTTATTTGGGCTATTATCTGCCAGAATAATTTTTGAACAAAAATGCCACCAAATTAGAAACAACATCACGATGATCAATCCTTTTGGCCATAAAAAAATCACTTTTGAAATCTCTAATTTGACTTGAAAAAGGAAACATACCTTTTTATGCATATGAAAAATAACATATATGTAAAAATTGAAGTTTAGATGTTATGTAAAAACATGTTCAAGCTCAAATTCATCTTTGTTCCATAAAATAAAACATTCGACCAGTGGCTCATAAAAGTGGTGGTTACCACTCTTATGCATTGTTCCACTCATTTATTTATGCACATTAATATGAATGGTAGCGAACAACTATTTGTACTTGCTTTGGAAAAGGGTAGAACGTCATATCCCGTAATATGACCCACTTCTTCTTCCACACTCTGAACGCTCTTTCAATTACGCTGCGCAATGAAGAGTGTCTTTTGTTAAAAACCTATTTTTTGCCTCATGCGACACCACTAGATCTTTTAAAATTAGGAATGCGGTACTTCGTATCTGGATATGGCTTCAGATATCCCCTTTGTAATGAATATCCAGCATCAACTAAATAGTATTTACCCAGAAGTGGGTACGGAAATCAATATCTCAAGTTTCTGGTAGCGAACTTGAAAACACGACTATCGTGGGCGTTTCCTTCCCATCAAGCCATGACAAAAGTAAAGCACATATTAAAATCACATACGACCATAACATTTTGTGTTGGGGCGCCGCATCAGCCCATGTACGCAACTTTTTATTCACTAGATAGTCGTGCATCGACGTGTGTCCCATCAATAGCTCCAACGCAATCTTGGAGTTACAACTAAACTTTTTTTTTAAACTGTAATGTAATAAAAGTAGAAAGATAAATGTAATGGTAAAAGACAGACCTTAAAAAAAGACATGTATCGAGGGTCATTTGCAATTTCTGAAGGAATTGAATGGAACGTTGGATCCTCATGCTTCACTATCTTCTGGGCCAAACTCACAAGCGAGTTCAAACCGACTGAGAAATATTGGCTGATGGTTTCAAATGAATGTTGAAAATGCTCCATATCCCCTTCTTATTGATTCATTTTAAGATAAGATGTATAAAGTTATTGCAAGCACTTCCCTTGGGGTTGTTCTTGCAGAGCCGTGTAACCCATGATGGATCCGGAGTTCATTTAGCAGATCATGAAATATTTCTTGTGTCAAACGGAACATATTAAAGAACTGTGTTGGATGACCCCGTAATAACTCACCAACCCATCCGTCTCCTACTTGAGTTGAAGTCATACATGGGTTTCAGTCATCGTGTTTAAGATAGTAATAATACAATAAAATAAGGGTAAATGCGATTGTGCGTATGTGGTGGATTTCTTCTTCATCAATACTACAAAATTATTAAAAGGAAAATGAATTAACTTTAGTAATAAGAACAAAAATATGCTATGAAAGATGAATAGAACACATGAACTTTGGGCAAAACAAAAATGATATATAATAAAATTGGTCACACAGAAACAACAACCACATAGAAAAGTGAACTGGCTAAAACATCCATGAAGAAGATAAAAAAAAAGTGTGCATCACGTAAACATAACATTGAACAATAAAAATAAAGTACATAATAAGTCAAATATTCAAATGTCAGATCTTATGATGTTTCTTCTTTCACTAAGAAACGTGAAAGAGAATGTTAGATGGATGTTTGGTAGAAATTGAAAGAATAAATTGAAAAATTATTATATCAGATATGACGAGAGTAGCATTTACTGAGATTAGATATATTAGCTGGTTGTAGCGCTTACAACTAGGGGTAGAGATGCTTAAACAAGTGAAGTAGATAAAAATTACTTAGAATGATTAGGAAGGACACCAGGACAAAACTCAATTATTGAATTAAACAGAATGGCTTATTTTGCATTTATATTAATTTTAGGGGCATTTACATACACACCATCCAATTCCTATATATTTACATAACTCACACCTAAACAATTCTGTTTACATTAATACCACCCAAATCTTTCATATCAAATAAAAAAAACCACCTTAAAAAGTGAGTACACCTTCTCATGCACAGGTAAAGTAGCCAAACATCTTAAAAAAATCTCATTGATATGATATACCTTAAAAACATACATCTGTCTATGCAAATAAAAACAAAAGATTAGTTTTTTTTATGAATGTAAACAAATTCCAAATACAAATTCAAAGCAATCAAGATCGAATATTCACCTTTGAAGAACAACAATGTGCAATCAAAGCGAGACCGGGATTCCAAACTAGCGTCCGGATTCAAACGAATCCGCAAGAACGCAAGACCAGGATACAGAATAGCGAGAGGAGAAGTCGGGATACAAAATAGCGTCCGGATCTGCAAGTCCTTTCCCTTCTGCGTCCAACAACGACTTCGAATGGAGAATATTCGACTTCGAATGGAGAAGCTGGGATACAGAATGGTGACGGGAGTGAGGACGCAACGACTTCGAACGAAGAAGATCCGGCTTCGAACGGAGAAGCTGAGATACAGAATGGTGACGGGAGCGAGGACGCAGCGACTTCGAACGGAGAAGATCCGGCTTCAAACGGAGAAGCCGGGATACAGAATGGTGACGGGAGCGAGAGGAGAAGATTCGGCTTCGAACGGAGGTTACGAGAGCGAGAGAGGCGAAGCGCTAGGGTCACGAGAGAGGCGAATGAAAAAGGCAAGGTCACGGGAGCGATCCATCGAGGGGTAATGCGTAAATAGGAATCGTGAAATGCGGACCGCGTCTTTTAGAAATTCAAAAACGTTTTTTCAAATAATCTCTCAATAAGTGAGAACCAAACAGTGAGACGACGTTTTAAGCTGCCCCAAACGGGGTCTTAGATATGGGAAAATGATAACAAATGCTTCAGAGTGTTCTAATGACATCCACAAGCACGCTAGAGGGATGGTGCTTATACAAACACTGATATGCTCAATTTATTTTAATCCTGTAACATAGTTGTAACCAATATATCAAAACAAAAATGCGTAATTTAGGGTGCGTTTGAAGCAGCTTGTGCGTTTCAGAATAAACAACTTATCTTGAAACACAATATCCGAGTCGACTGTGGGGCAGTCTACGTTTAATGTAAAAATAAAACGTGTTTTGGCATAAACAAACTAAACGCTTGATCAAAGGCCGCAAGCTCACCCAAACGGGCCTTAACACCTGCTGCGAGTGAAGCTTGACCCAAACGGGCCTTAACCCAATATTACGTCTGAATAACGTCCAGCGCTGCGTGTCTTGCGCAAAATTTTCTCTGCTGCTGCAAGTGAAGCTTGAAGGGTCGGGCTTTCCGCAATGGATATGGAGGGAGGAGGGTGCCTGAGCTCCTTCATCGACCAGGGGACGGTGGAGAGCCACCGCCTGTTTCTTGCGCGGCGAACAATCCTTGAAATGCTACGTGACCGTGGCTACGTCGTTGCTCCCCCCGATCTTGAGCTTACTCTTTCCTCCTTCCGGTCGCACTACGGCCAATGCCCTGATCTGGAACGTCTTCGAATCTCCACTAATCTAGTTTCCGATCCATCGAAAAAGGTTACCCCTTCTCTGGAACTCACCCTCTCCCGAATTATCGGGGAACTAGTGTTTAGGGTTTTGGTCTCATGAGTGGACTTGATCACTTTTGTTTTCATTTTAATGGGCCCAAATGGTCAATGTTCCTGGTTTTAAGGCAAACTACGCTGCTAATCGTGTTTATTAGTTGTTGTTACTTTGTTGACACGACTTTGATTTCCTGCGCCGCGATTTGCATACACTGATTTTTCTCCATTGTTTGATTGCAAGGTTAGCATAGCAATTTCGTGGTAAATTTTGTTCATGAATCCCTCTAAGTATCACCTCAACACTTATAAAATCTATAGCCACTGACATACGACATCTAATTAAATTGGTGGCATTGCGAAAGAATGGTGCTGCCTCCATTGAGAGCCATAAGTATATGAAAGTAGGAGGGCGAGGAGGAATTGTATTTAGTGCCCGCAAGTTATGAGTATGCCACTCTAGCGTATTGCTCGGTTGAACCATTTGGAAAGTCAATACTTTACCACTGGCGATATTTCTAGCTATTTCTGTCATTTCTAGAAATATTTGAGCTTTTTTTAGTTAATTTTGCTTATGACATGGAAAAATCATTAATGTTTACTAAGCTTTTAGTCCTTTGATCTTTATCTCGTTAGTTCTCAACCACTTCAAATGCTATGAATTATTGACTTGGAAAAGTTTCTTGTTTTGAGCAAATAGTAGCATGATTTCTGCCTTGCACCTTCTATCTTGTTTTGTGGCGGTGAGGAGAAAGTGAGGGCTGCATTTTACTGTGAGATGTTGAGCCCCTCCCCTGAATATATTTGGATTTTTTACTTTTATACAACCTAAATATTTTGTCTGTAAATCACACCCACAAATCTTAATATAGATGACAGCCAACCAATTCGTACTTTCTCGTACACCAATTCATATCCATTACTAATCCATGAACTGATCATGGCATGCAGTCATGGACTTTTGGGATTCATCAGTCATTCTTCAAAAAATTACTTCTCCTTCCTCCTATGTGGCCAACTCCATGGATTAGGTGGATTGGTGTTGACCTCATTTTTGTGAGGTCTTTCTTTCTTCTTCATAGAGCTTAGGATCTAGCTCTAAGAGTTTCCTACTGACTATCTTAGAAAAACCAGCATTGGAACCCACCCTTTTAGAAATTCTAGACACTTCCTATTTTCCTGTGATGTCTAACATTTATGGTCCAAAACCATCGTCTTATGGACGAACGGTTAAAAACTATTATGTGGAGACTCAGGGAGAAGTTCCCAATAGGATCTCAAGCCCTAGGAAAACATCGTCACGACTTTTTCGTCACATACGCACACCAAATGCACAAAATTCACAAAATTACACGAGGTCGGTCTTCAATTGAGCCTAAAGGATGGGTGAAAATGAAAACTTCTCCAGACGACCTTCGACGATAAAATGGACTACGCCAGTGCGTCCGAAACACCAATTTTAGTAGGAAAGGACACCCATATTGCCATATTTTTGACATGAGAAAATTGACACGCAAATCGATGAATTCACCAAAATGACCTCCAACGGTAAAACAAACCGCGCCAGCACGTCCGAAACAACGGCGATCCATATTCGATATGTTACGACGCACGAATAAAACGCAAATTCAACTTTTATTTTCTAAAATATTAAATACTTTTTAAAATTTACCCCTAAATTATAATCCCATTAAAACCTAACCCTATTTAGGTTCTCACCCGCACCCTTCACCATCTGTTCAACCCATTCACGGGTTCGAACAGGTGAAGCGCTCGGATGTCCCTCTCGTCCGTGCCCTAGCTTCCATGGTTGATCCACGCGTCTTTCCTCTGCCGTTCGAGTATGCGGCGCGCTCTCCCATCTTTTCCCCTTCTTCATGTGGCAAATTAGCGCTCGATTCTCCAATTGCAGGAGGCAAGCTGACCAACGCTTCTCCTTCTCGAGGCTATACGTTCTCCTCATTTATGGTGTCGATTCTTTCCTTCGCTCGATTGGTTGGCTAGGGTGGCAAACATGTGGCTTTTCTTGTGATCTCTTGGTGGAATGGATTGGGCTGGTGGTTGTCTCTTTCTATTACCTTGAATACTTATATGGATAATTTAATGTTTATGAGATTAAAAAAAAAAGAAAAGAAAAGAGCTTTTGATTAAAGATGGAGTTGAATGGAATTGGTATTGACATAGTTTTTGGAAATTTAGAAAGTTATTCCCTATGGATTATTTTCTCTCGCTTTGTGACATATGAAAAGTTCTTGAAACTTTATTTTGAGAGATCATGAATTTGATATAAATTGAATTCATAAACGGGTTTGAAAATTCATAAAATTGCCATGGGTTGATCCATTTATGAAATGTGAGAAAATGATATCCTTCTAGGATCGATTCAAGGATCTTGGACTCTATTTTTAGGTCTTTTTGATATAACTTTGAGAATTGATCTACCATTTTTCCTTCGATCTTTTGGGTGAATCAGTTTCGCCTCTCTCTCATCACCATTTTTGTTTTTTTCTTTCCTTGCTACTTGGTTCGGTTTTCTATACTTATGTCTGATACATAAGTGCTCATGTATAGCCTTTTGCTATATGTGAAAGCATCAAGCAAGGTCGCAAGTAGGTCAGTTTTGTTTTGGGGCATAGGACAATGATGACAAAGACACACCGGTGTTAGAGTAGAATGATATATCATCCTACAACACCAAGACTCAATTCTGGGACCTGATGAACTGTAGAATGAAAATATCATTCACCGACATAAGAGTAGAGGGGGACCCATACCTTCTTAGGCTGTTGGTAGTCCTAGGCTCGGTGACGTGATCGACTTGTGGACAACTATTTCTTTTTTCAAAATTAATAAAACAAATTGATAAGAACAGATACAATGTTTCTAAAAATATTTTCATTATAAAAATCAAAATTAAAACAATTTTCCTTTTGTATGCTTGAAATACATATGCATGTTAAAACTTAAATTTTAAAAGGTGTGTCACAAATTGGGTTGTGCATTTGTTGATTACCGATCCTGGGCTAAGGAATACCCTTCTAAGTTAGGTTCAATAGGATATCCTTCTAGTGGAGTGACGGGCTTTATACATCTGGGTGACCGAGTAGCCTTCGATGACCCTCGAATACAAATATATATTTGAGTCTAGCCCCGACCCGAGTGCTTGCGGTTCCCTCTTTTCGAATTTTTGGTATGTTTTCTTAGAATTTTGGACAAAACACTCGTGGTCTTTTCTTCATGATTTTCCCGAGATTTTGATGGTTTTATTTAAGTTATTATTTGTCAATTTTCCCGAATCTGTCGTCATGGATTTATTTGTCGATTTTCTCGAAGTTTCCAAACAACGTTTCTTTCATTTATACAGTGAATAATAGCTAGCTTAAAGGAGCAGCAGACTTCTCAAATTTATAGGTGTGATTTACCTTGCAACATTTTTTTTTTATTTCCTAGCATGTTATATTACTTTCCCAGCATGTTATACTGCTCTTTCTAGCACGTTACACTCTTCTTTCTGCATGCTATATTGTCTTTTCTTTCTACTGTACACTATACTGTTCTTTTCTTTTATATTGCATGTTTAGTTATTTTGATTCACACTATGCCTTAGTTTAGGATAACCTAGTTGTTAGATGCATTTTCAAAACTAAAACTAAACCAGGAGGTGCTACTACGAGAAGTTTGGAGCGAACATCATGGGCAGCACGACGAGGAACAACTTCAAGGTTGATCTGCAACAGCAAAACAATTTCACAAAACTATACACTTTCCTTAGTTTAAATAACAAGCCATAGGATCACCCTTTAGGCTTTTGCATAACCCTGTTATTTAATTATAAGTCATAACACTTTAGGATTTTAAGGTTACCGTGCGGTACGATGTAAATCCTCCTATCTTCTTAGGCTATTTGCACAGTCCGATATTGTGTAAACATAAGTTCTAAATCCTAAATAATTTGCAGGATTGAAATATCATATAAACATCACTTTAAAGACATAAAGTCGAACATTAGGATAGTTGAGACATCTCCGGGGTTTCTCCTGGATCTGTGATATTTTCTACTTTTCTTCCCTTTGGATTTCTTAAATAATTGTTCCTATTTGAGTCACTCTCATTTGATTTTCTCATGTCCGATCTGGGAAACCTAAACTTTGAAAACTTGAAGGCAAAACTACTGATCTTAATCGAGAGTTTTCTTAAATGACCCCAGTCATTTAAGATGTAATTAACTGTAGGGACTTGTCTCTATAGGGAACCCAGGTAAAATAAACCCTATCTAATCCTCGTATTAGATAGGGGAATTTGTTGACCTCATATAAAATATTTCGCAGACCAAACGAATGTCACAAATTTTTTTAGTCCAGGTGATTGAATCTCTATTACAAGTGATATATTTATTCTTCGGGATAAGTGTATTACTTGTAGTATCGTATTCAATCATCTAAACTATTTAAAATGTGAGACCCGTTTGATCTCACCTATTTTAAAATTAAAATGTTTCTTTTAAAAATAAAAAAAGGGTTATATTCATATTTAAATTATTTTCAAAATCACAAAATCATTCACTTTTTCAAATCACGAAGTTAAAATGGCCGACAATTGGTAGACTATGTATTGGCTTGTTAGCCATCATTTGTGAGGAAGGAATGCTCAACAATGTTTATATTCTATGCACAAGTGTAGAACAATATCTATGCATGGTCACAAGAGCTGTGCTGCAATCACCAAATATATTGGAACGCAACCACATTTGTTTCCTGATAGGAATTACATGACAATATGAGGCATGGGACAATTTGTAGGAAGTTGTATTTGGTGGGAATTACCTTATTCAATATGTGTAGTTTAGAAAATTGGTCTGGACCGGCCGGTTCGACCGTGAACCGGTCATAAATCTGGTTCCGATTGGCATAAAACCACTCTCTTATAGAACCGCCCGGAACCAGGTTGGCGGTTCAACCCCTGAATCGTTGAACTGGCTCCAGTCGGTTTACTGGCATTTCCATACATACCACCCAATTTTATGTATTTTACATATCTAACACTTAATATCTATCTTTTACATTTATACCACCCAAATCACTCATATAAAATTAAAAAAAATCATTATTACAAAGAAATTAAATTTACCTACATACCACTCAATTTTAGTTATTTACATATCTAACACCTAAACTCTTTTTATTTTACATTTATTCCACCAAAAATATCCATATCACATATATCATATCACTATTTTAATTCTTAAAAAATGAAATACATGTTTTCTTGTCTATAGATAAAATGACATATGTTAAAATTGAATTTTAGATGTTAGTTATTTAAATACATATGAATTGAGTGGGATGTAAATCTTATGTATTGTCTTTTTAAAATATATTTATGATTTATTTTATATAACAACCTTACAAATTTCATAACATGCTTACAAACATCCGAGCGAGAAGACTTTTGTTAGATGCTAGGGCTAGCACACATATTTTGATTACGAGAGAGGAGGAAGAAGACTAAAGAAGAAAAAGAAGAAAAGTAGCTAATTTTTGCTCTGCCCTTGTTTTCAGAGAATGGAGCATTAAATAGGCCGAGAAAGGCTCAGTGGTCGTCATGACTGACGATATCATCAATAATTTGCTTCTGCATATGTGGCCAATAATTCAATTGTTGGAGATTAAAGTTAGAAAAAATTGAGTCGGTTGCACATTATTGCGGTACGATTAGATTCTTTCTTGATAATTATCTTGCTTTACAGAAAAGTCTCATACGAAAGATTATTTTTGGATAATTATTTTGCTTTACAACTTTTTTGTTTATATCCCACTATTTATGGCTTCAAGTTATTCTCGTATTCCTTGTAGAGTATCCCGCTTCTGGCAATACATACATTTATGTATTTTTTTTTATACTTTTTGACAAAATAATTATTTTATTTCTTTGCTGGTTACCACAATATTTCTGCTAAGAATGAACCTATGTATCTTGCGCGTCAGCTGCTTGTAATGACTAAATTTGAATAAATGCTCTAAATAATGATAGACCTAATTGTTGGCTGGATTTAGCTTTTTATTTTCATTTCAAATTTGATATAAATCATCAGCTTTAGATCTTTGCTACTAATTTTAAGCTGTATAAATGAGATAATTCATTCTCATGGTTCGGGATAAGTTTGATATAATTTCATATATATATTTCAGTGCTTGACAACCAAGTGAAATGTTTCCACGGTATCAATAACTGATTTTGGTATTTCTTTTAGAAGATTTTCATCTTCTAAATAAATTAAGCTTACTAAGCCGCATTTATATAATTCAGATATAAGTTTGGAATCAGTATTTCCATATATATAAACGATTTGAAAATTTTCAGCTGTATGAAAATAAATTTGAGAATTAATTTTTTTCTCATATAGAGATAATTGCTGTCATTCATCGGCTATTTCTATAATACTATTTGCAGAGTTAATTGATGTATTTTGCAATGCCTTGACATATGGAGATATTTTATTTAAAGAAGTAGGTACTTCTTTTATAATTTTGAGAATTTGTAAAATCTCGTTATTTACTAATTGAAGAGGTGGATGCCTCTTTTGTAATTGAAGATGCACATGTTTCTTTTGTAATTCTGAAATTTGCAAAATATCATATTTTTTGTAATTCAGTAATTGAGGGTAATTCATTTTCATGGATCTCTCCATTCAAAAAAAT
The DNA here is from genome assembly GCA_002079205.1 of Phalaenopsis hybrid cultivar. NCBI lineage: Eukaryota > Viridiplantae > Streptophyta > Magnoliopsida > Asparagales > Orchidaceae > Phalaenopsis > Phalaenopsis hybrid cultivar. The sequence continues at coordinate 115,101 of JXCR01142810.1, read as the reverse complement.
TTTTACTTTTACGAATTTCTTTAGAATGTTATTGACGTAGACAATTCCTTATTCTAATTTTCATATTTGTGATTCAAGTATTTCGTAATAACTATTCAAGTCTAGGAGGGTCTTGTCGTCGAATTCGCCGACTATGTCCTATATTTTCATACTTTCAATATATTTATTTACTTCCTGCATAATTCACGTGTCAAAATATTTAGAAAACCAACTTTGTCATCGTATGAATCTTTAATTTGATAAAAAATCTACAATTTTACCTTTTTAAAATAAACTAGCTATTTTATTATCTTTCTAATAAAAAATGTTTCATTTAAAAAAATCTCAAAATTTTAAATTCTTTTTTTGATTGCTAATAATTCATTTTTGTTAATATGATAATTATGCTCTGTCGTTGTGTACGTACCTGAGCTATATCTAATTTTTATATTTGTAATTCAATTATTTTTAAATAATTGTTCAAGTCTGGAGAGACTTGTCGTCGGCTTCGCTGGCTATGCCGTATATTTCCACACTTTCAATATCTGTATTCACTTTCTGCTTAATTCACGTGTCAAAATTGTCCTCAACATATTTTATATCAAAAACATGCAAAAATCAGTTTTGTGATCATATTAATCTTTTAGTGGGTAAAGAATCTATGATTTTACCTTTTATAAATGAAATAATTGTTTTATTATCTGTTCTAATAAAAAAAAATCATTTAAAAAAATTTCAAAATTTTTAATTGTTTTTTTGATTGCTAATAATTCTTTTTCGTTAATATGATAATTTTGCTTTGTTGTTGTATACGTACTCAGGCTATATCTTCACAAAGCTTAGTAGAATTTTGTCGAGCTTTTAAGATGACTCCCCATGGTAATTCAGAGCTGTCAGTTTTTATAATTAAATAATCACCAGGTATATGTAACTGTAATTTTTAAATATTTTTACATAAGACTTTAATTTGTTGTAAAATTTTTTATTCTTGTTCATCCCAAGACTAAGCTATATTTTTTCGTAACTTCTTTTGTAAAGGGGCTCGTAACTCAACAAGAGTTTTGATAATTTCTTCGGTGTAATTGATACATCATAGAAAGTGCTGTAAATCTTTTTGATTAGTAATTTGTTTAAAATAATCAATTTTTGTTATAATATGTTTTTGTAATTCGATTGCTTCTTTATCTATAGTAAGTCCTAAAAATGTAATGGTATTGGTCACAAAAACAGCCTTCTTTTTGCTCAGAGCAATTCCATGTTTTTGTGTTTTTTGTGAGAATAAGACTAAATGTTTTAGGTGTTGCATAATAGTTTGGCTGAATATTAAAATATCATCTACATAGATAAGATAAAATATATACAAGATTAAGGGCTTATAATTAATAGAAATAAGATTGGTTATATGTGCAAATTTAGTGGTTTTGATATTAGCAATTTTTAAGCCTTATTATTACATAAAGTGATATTAATGTGTGACATGTTTAAATATCTTGGAACAATTATACGTAATAATGACTGTGTATAAAGATTTATTTGCTTGAGTTAAGAGTGGATAGTTAAAATGGAGAGTTGTCTTAGGAGTTCTATACTTCTATGTGATAAAGAGGATATTATGGAAATTTAATAGATAAAATTATATTAATTAAACTATAGTTAGGACAACTATGTTGCTTTGATTTGAATGTTGAATTGTAAAAATTCATTAATAGTTAAGTTGAGTGTGGAGGAATTGAGAATGTTAAGATAGATATGTGATAAAATTAAGAATGATGTGCTACAAAATGATTATGTTGGAGCCGTGATTAAAGTTGAAAATGCTAGGTTATTTGAGCCATGTGAAAAGAAGGTTTAAAGATACAACAATTCGATGGGTAAATAATTTAAGCATCCAAGAATTGGGAAGAGAAAAGTGGTAACCCTAACATAGTATGGAGAGAGGCAAACTTGCATGATGAAACAGGACTCAAAACGAGTATTTTTAATTATCAAATATATAATGTGAATAAAATAATATGCATATAATACATTTTATTCTCTATATGTATGTGTATAAAACTAATTAAAAATTAATTTGTGCTGATTGAAAATTAAATTTTGAGTTAAGTTTAGTTGAGTTTTAGTCAAATTATGCAATTTTGAGTTGAACCAAACTTTTTTGAATATGACTTGCCATTAGACAAACCAAGATCAAAAGACATCATATCTGATGTAACCTTTAAACGGTTGTTATTAAGCCTTCTTTTCATTTCCTAAAGCTCCTCTCCAATCTTAACTTCTTAAAGACAATCTTGGTACTAATTTGCAGACCTTCTAGTTACTTGTCTTATGTTTGGGCAAGTTGAACGATGTTTGACAACTCAATGCCAAGTATCTCAAAACAAACTTGTTGAGATTCTCAATTTTCAACTTGAGTTATCTCAACTTTATGAGGAGCACATTTTCTTATTAACTCTCCATTAAGGTTCCAAGATTGATGCCTCATAAAAAAAAGATCATGAATTTATTTGAGGAAGGAATTTCATAAAATTTTATCTTGCCCTTGCGGGGTCATTCTCACTTAAAAAAAAAAGAATAAGTCGAATGACCAGGGAATTCCTCAAAACTAGCAAAAATATGCAAAGGTGGCTGCCAATATAATTTGATTATTTGTGCTGAGATAATAGATAGTCAAATTAAAATATCAATGATAAATTAAGATTGAGGGCGAGAGAAACCACTCTTTAATTGATAGTGTAAAACCAAATTCATCCATTGGGAACATGTGGTGACAAACTCATCCTTACTTGCAGCCTTGAATATGAATTATGTCGAAATTTTACACAAATCTCTCAGAAAGCTTTGCTACATCTTAGTTATGGCTCTTATCTCCACCTTGGCTTTATTGAATAATGAAGGAAAATCAAATATGGTAGAAGCCTTCTTGGTGAGTGATCTTGAGAGCATAGCTAGAGGAAAATATATTTTGAAGAAGTATGGACATGTTTTTCTCTTTTGTCGCGTTATTTTATACAAGAACCCTAAATGGTTGGAAACCATAAGCCACACACAAACATCAAAGAGGCAACCACCAAGGTCATTGTTTTTAGACTTAAAGGTGCTTCTAGTCACTTATAGTTTCTATAGCTTCTTGAGCAAGTCAAATAAAATTTCTTAGCTTGTGAATTGGGCTTAAATAATTTATAATATATAACTTGAGGAATTATTATTTAGTAGTCCATTTTATTAATGGGTCTATATAACAATTAGTCATAAGTGATGGAACCTCATAAGCCTTCATCTAGAATCATCACACAAAATGGTAAGAGAAGGAAAATCTATTACTAATCTCATATTAGGATTATAGGTCATGCTTCTCAATTCGACCATCTCCCTTGAAACAACCTAATTTCATTTATATGATATCGATAGATTGAGGTTAGTCTTGGATTGTTGAAGACATCAACCCCAAGGTACCAGTAGGTGACAAATTGAATTCCATTGTTTATTCCATAAATTTAAGAATTTGCATCCAAGCCTTCAAGTAGAGGAAGCTTTTAGGTCATTGGTTCAGGGCCTATAATAGGTGGCTTGGGTTTTACAAATCTTTGATGATGTGTAGTGTGCCATTTAACCATCTTGATTCTCTCTTGTAAGAAGGCATTGACCTTTCCTAAATGGTTGAGTTAAACCCTTCATCCTTCTCAAGTTTCTCACTTAACATAACATCAGTGCGCTCAAGTCTCTCAAGGCGCTCCTTCATAGTATCAAAGTTATTAAATAAGGTCCTTGGTCCAATTATCTTCTATTGATCTACTAGAGTTACATAGAAAATTCTCCGACTTCGTTCATGGTTGTTTACCTTTTGCCTTAGTTGGGAAGGTTTTTAACTCAATTGCACTAATGGTTTCCCTTTTTCATTGATGGTTGAAGTGTTAGACAAAGCACCCTAACTTAATAGAATTNCTTTTGGCAATACATACATTTATGTATTTTTTTTGTAATTTTTGACAAAATAATTCTTTTATTTCTTTGCTGATTGCCACAATATTTCTACTAAGAATGACTTTATGTATCTTGCACGCCAGCTGCTTGCAATGACTATATTTGAATAAATTCTCTAAATAATGATAGACCTAAATGTTGGCTGGATTTAGCTTTTTAGTTTCATTCCAAATTTGATATAAATCATCAGCTTTAGATCTTTGCTACTAATTTCAAGCTGTATAAACGAGATAATTCTTTCTCATGGTTCGGGATAAGTTTGATATAATTTCATATATATATTTCAGTGCTTGACAACCAAGTGAAATGTTTCCACGATATCAATAACTGATTTTGGTAATTCTTTTAGAAGATTTTCATCTTCTAAATAAATCAAGCTTACTACGCCGCATTTATATAATTCAGAGATAAGTTTGAAATCAGTATTTCCATATATATAAACGATTTGAAAATTTTCAGCTGTATGAAAATAAATTTGAGAATTAATTCTTTTCTCATATAGAGATAATTACTATCATTCATCAGATATTTCTGTAATACTCTTTGCAGAGTTAATTGATGTATTTTGCAATCTCTTGACATACGAAGATATTTTATTTGAAGAAGTAGGTACTTTTATAATATTGAGACTCGTAATTCACTAATTGAAGAGGTGGATGCCTCTTTTGTAATTGAAGAAGCAGATGTTTCTTTTTTAATTCTGAAATTTGCAAAATATCGTATTGTTCGTAATTCAGTAATTGAGGGTAATTCATTTTCATGGATCTCTCCATTCAGAAAAATTTTTACTTTTACGAGTTTCTTTAGAATGTTATTGACGTAGACAATTCCTTATTCTAATTTTTATATTTGTGATTCAAGTATTTTATAATAACTATTCAAGTCTAGGAGGGTCTTGTCGTCGGCTTCGCCGACTATGTTGTATATTTTCATACTTCCAATATATTTATTTACTTCCTGCATAATTCACATGTCAAAATATCAGCAAGGGCATTTTTTTATTTCCCTCAATATATTTTATATCAAAGGTATATGCAGAAAACCAGCTTTGCCATCGCATGAATCTTTAATTGGATAAAAAATCTATGATTTTAACTTTTTTAAATAAAATAGCTATTTTATTATCTTTCTAATAAAAAATGTTTCATTTAAAAAAAATCTCAAAATTTTAAATTCTTTTTTTGGTTGCTAATAATTCATTTTCGTTAATATAATAATTCTGCTTCGTTGTTGTATACGTACCTAATCTATATCTAATTTTCATATTTGTAATTCAAGTATTTCTAAATAATTGCTCAAGTCTGGAGAGACTTGTCGTCGGCTTCGCTGGCTATGCTGTATATTTCCACACTTTAAATATCTGTATTCACTTTCTGCTTAATTCACGTGTCAAAATTGTCTGCAAGAGCATTATTATTTTCCTCAACATATTTTATATCAAAGAAATATGCAAAAAATCAGTTTTGTGATCATATTAATCTTTTAGTGGGTAAAGAATCTATGATTTTACCTTTTATAAATGAAACAATAATAAAAAAAAATTTCATTTAAAAAAATCTCAAAATTTTTAATTATTTTTTTGATTGCTAATAATTCTTTTTCGTTAATATGATAATTTTGCTTTGTTGTTGTATACGTACTCGAGCTATATCTGCACAAAAAGCTTAGTAGAATTTCGTCGAGCTTTTAAGATGGCTCCCCATGCTAATTCAGAGCTGTCAGTTTTTATAATTAAACAATCACCAGGTATAGGTAAATGTAATTTTGAAATATTTTTACATAGGTCATTAATTTGTTGTAAAATTTTTTATTTTTTTTCATCCAAAGCCTAAGCTATATTTTTTCGTAACTTCTTTTGTAAAGGGGCTCGTAACTCAATTGATAATTGCTTCGGTGTAATTTATACATCATAGAAAATGCTGTAAATCTTTTTGATTAGTAATTTGTTTAAAATAATCAATTTTTGTTACAATATATTCTTGTAATTCGATTGCTTCTTTATCTATAGTAAGTCCTAAAAAATTAATGGTATTGGAAACAAAAACAACTTTTTTTTTGCTCAGAGCAATTCCATGTTTTTGTGTTTTTTGTAAGAATAAGACTAAATGCTTTAGGTGCTGCATAATAGTTTGGTTGAATATTAAAATATTATCTACATAGATAAGATAAAATATTTACAAGATTAAGGGCTTATAGTTAATAGAAATAAGATTGGTTATATGTGCAAATTCAGTGGTTTTGATATTAGCAATTTTTAAGCCTTATTATTACATAAAGTGATATTAATGTGTGACATGTTTAAATATCTTGGAACAATTATACGTAATAATGATTGTGTATAAAGATTTATTTGCTTGAGGTAAGAGTGGATAGTTAACATGGAGAGGTGTCGTAGGAGTTCTATACTTCTATGTGATAAAGAGGATATTATGGAAATTTAATAGATAAAATTATATTAATTAAACTATAGTTAGGACAACTATGTTGCTTTGATTTGAATGTTGAATAGTAAAAATTCATTAATAGTTGAGTGTGGAGGAATTGAGAATGTTAAGATAGATATTTGATAAAACCCTAAACGATGTGCTACAAAATGATTATGTTGGAGCCGTGAATGGAGTTGAAAATACTAGTTTATTTGAGCCATGCTAAAAAAAGGTTTAAAGATACACCAATTCGATGGGTAAATAATTTAAGCATCCAAGAATTGGGAAGAGAAAAGTGGTAACCCTAACATAGTATGGAGAGAGGCAGACTTGCATAATGAAACAGGACTCAAAACGAGTATTTTTAATTATCAAATATATAATGTGTATAAAATAATATGCATATAATACATTTTATTCTCTATATGTATGTGTATAAAACTAATTAAAAATTAATTTGTGCTGATTGAAAATTAAATTTTGAGTTAAGTTTAGTTGAGTTTTAGTCAAATTATGCAATTTTGAGTTGAACCAAACTTTTTTGAATATGACTTGCCATTACCCTTTCCCATTTGGAACAAATCAAGATCAAAAGACAGCATATCTGATGTAACCTTTAAACGGTTGTTATTGGGCCTTCTTTTCATTTCCTAAAGCTCCTCTCCAATCTTAACTTTTTAAAGAAAATTTTGGTACTAATTTGCAGACCTTCTAGTTACTTTTCTTATGTTTGGGCAAGTTGAACGATGTTTGACAACTCAAAGCCAAGTATCTCAAAACAAACTTGTTGAGATTCTCAATTTTCAACTTGAGTTATCTCAACTTTATGAGGAGCACATTTTCTTATTAACTCTCCATTAAGGTTCCAAGATTGATGCCTCATAAAAAAAAGATCATGAATTTATTTGAGGAAGGAATTTCATAAAATTTTATCTTGCCCTTGCGGTGTCATTCTCACTTAAAAAAATCAGAATAAGTCGAATGGCCAGGGAATTCCTCAAAACTAGCAAAAATATAAAAAGGTGGCTGCCAATATAATTTGATTATTTGTACTGAGATAATAGATAGTCAGATTAAAATATCAATGATAAATTAAGAGTGAGGGCGAGAGAAACCACTCTTTAATTGATTAGTGCAAAGCCAAATTCATCCATTGGGAACATGTGGTGACAAACTCTTCCTTAATTGCAGCCTTCAATATGAACTATGTCGGAATTTCACACAAATCTCTCAGAAAGCTTTGCTCCATCATAGTTATGGCTCTTATCTCCACCTTGGCTTTATTGAATAATGAAGGAAAATCAAATATGGTAGAAGCCTTCTTGGTGAGTGATCTTGAGAGCATAGCTAGAGGAAAATATATTTTGAAGAAGTATGGACATGTTTTTCTCTTTTGTCGCGTTATTTTATACAAGAACCCTAAATGGTTGGAAACCATAAGCCACACACAAACATCAAAGAGGCAACCACCAAGGTCATTGTTTTTAGAATTAAAGGTGCTTCTAGTCACTTATAGTTTCTATAGCTTCTTGAGCAAGTCAAATAAAATTGCTTAGCTTGTGAATTGCGCTTAAATAATTTGTAATATATAACTTGAGGAATTATTATTTAGTAGCCCATTTTATTAATGGGTCTATATAACAATTAGTCATAAGTGATGGAACCTCATAAGCCTTCATCTAGAATCATCACACAAAATGGTAAGAGAAGGAAAATCTATTACTAATCTCATATTAGGATTATAGGTCATGCTTCTCAATTCGACCATCTCCCTTGAAACAACCTAATTTCATTTATATAATATCGATAGATTGAGGTTAGTCTTGGATTGTTGAAGACATCAACACCAAGGTACTAGTAGGTGACAAATTGAATTCTATTGTTTATTCCATAAATTTAAGAATTTGCATCCAAACCTTCAAGTAGAGGAAGCTTTGAGGTCATTGGTTCAGGGCCTATAATAGGTGGCTTGGGTTTTTCAAATCTTTGATGATGTGTAGTGTGCCATTTAACCATCTTGATTCTCTCTTGTAAGAAGGCATTGACCTTTCCTAAATGGTTGAGTTAAACCCTTCATCCTTCTCAAGTTTGTCACTTAACATAAAATCAATGCACTCAAGTCTCTCAAGGCGCTCCTTCATAGTATCAAAGTTATTAAATAAGGTCCTTGGTCCAATTATCTTCTATTAATCTACTAGAATTACATAGAAAATTCTCCGACTTCGTTCATGGTTGTTTACCTTTGCCTTAGTTGGGAAAGTTTTTAACTCAATTGCACTAATGGTATCCCTTTCTCATTGATGGTTGAAGTGTTAAACAAAGCACCCTAACTGAACAGAATCTGGGAGTCTTTTTAATTCTTAATCTTATTATGATAATGACTTCTTGGGGCAGCTTCACCCAAATGCTTATTGACATATTCTTGGATTAAATCATGATAATTTTAATTTAAGATATGCCAACATTATTTTGATGATTTTATTCCTATAGAGTGGGCTTAATTGAAGAAACTTCTCATTTGTGGGTTATTGGGGTTAAAATTGTAGTGATGATCATTCTTATATTAATAGCATTATCAAATGTTTTATTGTTGGGGGGAAGGGAATTGATGTTGTTCTGTTCTACCTAAGAAGAGGAGCATCTCCACAGGTAGGGTAGGGGTTGTATGGGTAGGATGGTTGTCACCTATGTTTGGGAAAGAGTGTAGTGAATTTTTGCCCATAATAAGTAGTTGGCATATGTCCCGTAATACTCTTAGTTATTTGATTTAAAAATGAGTATGCATATGACTAATCACATTAACTCCATCAAGATCTTGAATACTTATAATTGAATCATATTTAGGGCTAACACATAGTTATTTGTCTCTGCTCAACTTTTATGGAAAAATTGAAGCCTTTTAATAATTATGACTAATCACGAAAAGCCCCAACCCTTCGAAGTTGAACCTAATTAAGACCAAGCAATTATTATTAGTGCGTGTTCTTGAAAATTGATTAGATTTCCTACTTTGTTAAATCTTTACGGTCACCAAAGGCTCTTAAAATACCAATTTATTAGAAAAAGACAATTATTCAAAATGTTGCTTTCAAGGCTTGCCTTTTAGGGGTCTTTANTTAAGACCAAGCAATTATTATTAGTGCGTGTCCTTGAAAATTGATTAGATTTCCTACTTTGTTAAATCTTTACAGTCACCAAAGGCTCTTAAATTACCAATTTATTAGAACAAGACAATTATTCAAAATGTTGCTTTCAAGGCTTGCCTTTTAGGGGTCTTTGTTAATACTTTGTAGCTGAGCCATCAAAGAACTTATTCTTGGGAGCTAAAATTACTGTAAATTAGACGGGAGACTTTCATCTGTAACTGTTGAAGGGTTTAAAAGAATATCATTTTTTATTTCTTTATGGTCTCTATATGACCTGCATTATATTGCATGTTACATTAATCTCGCCTATATAAGTGCCCCTCTTTCTNGTACAGGATGATAATAGTATTTCAAAACAAAACTACTTCCAAGGCACGAGACTGCACTGAAAATTTTCCACTGTACAAAGTTGAGACATTTCAAGTAAGTTACAAGGCACATCATTATGCTTGTTTACCAATCTTCAACATAATATGAATGTGTAACAGATTTGTTGTTGACATTATTAATTATATTTTGATATACCATGANATAGTTATTTGTCTCTGCTCAACTTTTATGGAAAAATTGAAGCCTTTTAATAATTATGACTAATCACGAAAATCCCCAACCCTTCGCAGTTGAACCTAATTAAGACTAATAAATGATAATTTGTTAATTACTACAAGCAATTATTATTAGTGCGTGTCCTTGAAAATTGATTAGATTTCCTACTTTGTTAAATCTTTAGAGTCACCAAAGGCTCTTAAATTACCAATTTATTAGAACAAGATAATTATTCAAAATTTTTCTTTCAATGCTTGCCTTTAGGGGCATTTATTAATACTTTGTAGCTGAGCCATCAAAGAACTTATTCTTGGGAACTAAAATTACTTTAAATTAGACGGGAGACTTTCATCTGTAACTGTTGAAAAAGGAATATAATTTTTTAATTTCTCCATGGTCTCTATATGACCTGTAATATATTGCGTGTTACATTAATCTCGCCTATATAAGTGCCTCTCTTTGTAATTTTGTCCTCTTTGTCTGTGTCGNTCGTCCTTTTTTTGAAGCTTTCTTCGTGTGGGATTTTGGGGGAAGGGGTATTAGAATGTGTTAAATATGACAAACTCAAATGTCTATTTAATTTAATTGAGCTTTATCTATATTGACTTTAGCTATTCTCGTCATTGACTTAAGGATGATGACCGGTTTGAGAGATGGTGAAAGAGATTATCTAAAATTCAAGACAAACCTCTATAATATACATGATTGCAAGCTAATGTAGGGTTAACATTTCATATTATATGCAATTATATAGAGTTTATCTTAGCCACCTCTAACCCCAAGGTTTCTCCAGAGTTTGAAATAGAAATATTGACTACCCTAACTCTTTTACTTAGGCGTGAGAAAAATGAATCTATCAATTAAACACTGACTAGGGTTACAACTTGATGTTTGGAAGACCAAGGGTTTGTTTGAGGTAGCTGTGAAGGTGCTGCAGAAGAAACTACTATTCAAAAAGCTGCAGTAACAATTCCATTTTTTTTTTAATTTCAAAATGTCAGATAACAGCTTTCCAGCAGCCACGATATTTAGTCAGATCAGGTTGTAAGATACAATTTTTCCACCACCATAGTATTTTGAGAAAGCAACTAAATGTAGTTTTGCCAAACACATAAGTAGTGTGGTGTGAACCGCACCACACCTCTACCACCATTCCAAACCCCTAAGTTTGAGAGAAGACCTTGAGTTTTATTACCAATTTGCTTATAGCAGCACATACGAGTTTTCTTTATTATTTTGCATTTCTGAGTTTGAGTTCTCTTTAGCATGCTTCAAACAACTAATGCATATGGGTCTCAAGACTTCAATTACTCTATTCGATGCATTATTCTAAAGATGAAAGCTTGATCTTTCATTTCAGATACTTGTTATCTTTTGCGGACCTGAACCTGTCAAGTTGGCAACCGTACAAGCTATTTTCAACCAGTTTGGCAAAGAAAAATTGTACAGGATGATAATAGTATTTCAAAACAAAACTACTTCCAAGGCACGAGACTGCACTGAAAATTTTCCACTGTACAAAGTTGAGACATTTCAAGTAAGTTACAAGGCACATCATTATGCTTGTTTACCAATCTTCAACATACTATTGAGTTAAAATCTAATTAACGAACATCATATGAATGTGCAACAGAATTGTTGTTGACATTATTAATTATATTTTGATATACCATTAGATTTAGAACACATGGAAACTTTAGCTTATTTCTGCAATTATTTCATTTGCACATGCATCCTTAAAAGTTCTTACTCAAAATTATATGATTTCCTCGGTAACAACCCTTAACAGGCTGCAATTTTTTTACTCTTATGTTGATGTGGCGCTTTTTTTCTTAATTTGTTGTCGATTAAATATTATTTGAAATTTAACTTTGTGAAATTCTGATTTCTACTTAATTATCACCAGCTCCTACCCAAGCTTAAACATGCGATTTACTTGTTATTCTTTTAATGCAAATCTTCCATACCTGACTTATTTTGATGGAATGCAACCTTTTGAAATCCCCTTATTTATTCCTAGGCTGAATATTTTCATGTGCTCACATGGCTTGATTGACGTTGATCGAAGCAGCTGGCCCTATTGAACCAAAGCCAAAGGAAAATATGAGAGCCTTGTTCTATTGACACAGATATATTTTTGTGATCACTTTCAATAAGAAGTATGTCATCAATATGGACTACCATGATAATATACCTGACTGAATAATATCTGTTGAAGATGAAGATGGAATGATTTGTTGAACTGCTATGAAAGCCAACCTCTGTAACAACCTTGCAAAATTTCTTGAACTAAGCTTGAGGAATTTGCTTAAGTTCATATATGGATTTATTAAGCTTGCATATATTGTTCTTCTTCTGGGCAACACACCCATGATATTGAGATTGAGGAAAATATTTTTTATATCCATTTGTAGCAAGAGAAGACCTTGATTGATGGCAATAGAAAAAAAGAATTTCGACAAAGTTGAGTCAGGCATCCTGGGAGTGTGGACATGGTTGATCCCACTGATTTGATTGAACCCTTTGGTAGTAAAACTAGTCTTGTACCTAATAATGTTTCCATTTGGAGGAAACTTGATGGTATATATCTATCATGTTATTGATTTAATGTCAATAGGACTTGTAGCATGATCTCATGTTCATCGATTAAGCAAAGAAACCATTTTAGTATACATAGCTTGTTTCTATCAAATATCTTGTAATGCTTTATGTTAGAAAGAATTGACAAAGGCATATAAAAATGGCAGGATATATACTGTAAACAATTCCATTATGAACAGAAATGATTGGAATTAATATTACATATGTTACATGGCATTATCAATTTGTCATCTCTTTGAGTCTTAATTATGGCATAAAATTGAACTTTAATTTTCTGAGAAAATGTGTAAAATATAGATAGACATATAATCATTATTTGGGTAAGTAAACCCAAGTAGTATTATGATGATCATTAGTAAAGGTAAAAAAATGTTTAAAACCTAGGTGGATAATGACAGGACTCAAACCCTAAAATGTTCAAATGGACTGCTCCCTCCTTCCCACCTCTCATAGTTGTAAAAGAAATCTCTCAAGGCCACACGATCTACGAGAGAGAAACCAAGCTTTGTTGGCACATTGTTTTGACCCTCCACACTTGCTTCCATGCTCATCTCTACATGAAATTTTGTACATGTATCCGCATGCACTAGTTCCGATTGGCAAGCATGTGTGGGTTCCATTCAATACTTTTGTATAGCTACACTCATTTGGGACACAGGACATCTAGTTGCGAGGGGTCTCCTACTCGTCCTTTTTTTGAAGCTTTCTTCGTGATTATTTTCTATCCTTCTAGGTTAGGGCTCGCTGCACATTTCCCCTCTTTGACCTCTATCTTTCAGTTGGTCTTCTCTTTTTCCATTTTGAGTTTATTCCCATCGTTTCCTCACTTATTTTGGGCTGCTCATCTCAGCTTTCCTTCACTTTCTACATATGCTCACTTGTATCTTTCTTTGCAGGAACATAGGTTATGGCATCTCCTTTGATCCACCTTAGGCGCCCCCTTCTTTGATGGTTTTGATCATTTATGAGATTCCTCCACCTTTGTCTTCTAGGACTCTAATGGTGTCTTCTAACCCACTTCTGGTCATCTACGAGGTTCCTTTGTCTTTTGCTTGTATTTCTCACTCCTTTGCTAATGTGGTGAGTGGGTTGCCGAATTTGGGTTAAATTCAATCCTCACTACTCTTTCATCAAGCTGAAGATCCTCATTTACATAAGAAAGTTTCTTCTTTTCAAGACAAACTTGCACTTTCTTTCATTGATATTGAGATCCAAACTTGCTTGATCGTTCACTTTCACTATTATTGGAATATTCTCTTTAGGTCGTCTCAATATGGATATTATTACAAATTTATGTTAGATTTGTAGTTGATTAGTAAATTTTTATTTGATCTTTTTTATCATCATCATATTGTTGTCAAACATTTTTTGGATTCATATTGCACATGAGTCATGTCTTGCCATACATACCATGCAAGGGACTTGCTGATGCGAATGCTGAATCGCTCTTTCCATTTCGATATCTCTGAGGAACTGCTTATAACCCTTCTTTCGGTGACTTTTCTTGTTTACGTTTATATTATTTTGATCAATCAACTTTATAGTCAATGGGATCAATTTTTGGCAACCCTTTGGACTATTGTCTATCTTTCTGGTCAGTCAGTGGTTGGAGTTTTCGTGAAATTGGATATTGCCTCTTTTTAATAAGGAGTGGATTGGTTCGTTGTCTTATAATTATAATTTAAAGGCTTCTACTAGTTTCACTTTTTTTGTAAGATCTTTGGCTACATTCACTCTAAGTGCTTCGAGGTCCATTTGGATTTAATAAAATCATTTGTTGAAGATCACTAAGTTCACCAAAATATTCATGGTATCCCTTCTCCTTTAATGCTTATTGCTTCATCAGTGGCAGCTTGTTCCCAAAATAAGGGACAATTGATTTTTTTAAAGCGGCATCTGATGTGCTTGCCCTTACTATTTCTTTTGCTTTAGCTTCTACATCCCCTGCAACTAATGTGGATATTGATTTACCAGTTTTAGGAGTTCTCTCTCATATTAGAGTTGGATGGTTCTAGTGGATTTTAAAATATAAGATAAAAAACAAGCTTGTTAAGTTTGCTTCTTTTTTTAGTATTTTATAAGCCTACTATAGCTTTTTGGCTTTATACTTTCCCTTTTAGTTAATTATTCTATTTTTTTAAAAAAAAGGTTTCTTCGTATTTTTTGCTCTTTGTTTCAGTTGTGATCTTATATATCAATATCACCATATCTATATAGTTATTGTTAATTATATTAGGTTTCTTGCATATTTGTATGCAACATATTAGTTACTTAGATCTTGAAACAAAAAATAAAACAGACGAAAAATTTGTTTTGACAAAAAATACTTTATCTTGTTCGGGTAGTGATGAACATATCCTCAATAGTGATCAAGCCTAGTTGAATACTATTGTAGATCTGTTGTTTAGCTTATCTGATAAATTGTATCATTGTCAGTTTAAGATTATTAATAGTTTGCTTTCTATACAACAACAACAACAACAACAAAGCCTTAATTCCACTACGTGGGGTCGGCTACATGAATCCTTTTTCTCCATTGCGTCCTATTAAGTGTCATATTTTCATTTAGTTCTAATAAATTAAGATCATTTTTAAAACAATAAGCCCAAGTCTTCCTAGGTCTACTTCTGTCTTTCTTAACACAAGTTGAATCTAAAACATCTACTCTCCTAATCGGATCATCTAATAGTTTGCTTTCTATATATGAAAAAAATCAATGAAAAAATAGTCTTTTGAAAACCTTGATAGATTAGGTTAGTTATCTCAAGTCCTCTCGGAGAGACTTATTGCGTCATTTGTTTGAAGCTAAAATTAAAATCAAATTATTCTAGAATCCTTGAAAGATTATTGAAAATCCCTAGATTTCTTGAAAATTTTTATTCCAAAAGCGCAAAAGAATTCGATCGAATTAAATGATTGTTAGAAAAATTAAAAGAGCTTCGATGAATTAAAAGAGCTTCAGTGCAATTGATGTGCAATGAGTTGAAATACAATGGACCTAAGTATCTGTTTGTTGTTTCATTTTCAAAACTGAGTTTGTGAGTGATAAGGGTAAGGAAGGTTAATCTGAACCTGAAGGAGTTAGTTCTAAATTTGATATAATTATGTTACAACAAAACAATACTATCCTTACGCTATTAAGTCATCTCCATCATCGAGTTAACTTGCTTGAAAATATTGTTTTCAATCTAGCTCATAATATTCCTACGAATACCGAAGTTGAAAGTGAGTTGGATCGGATCACTTCCCAAATTAAAAGTTTGTCATTAGGTAAAACTTCTGAAGAAGCTTTTAAGACTTGAAAAGTTATCTTTTCCTTGAATATAATGGAGAAAAAAACAATTCTGTTTGGTGAAATTTCGAATACTAGTTCTACTAGACCATCTGTGTTTGGTAAATCAAGTTCACTAATTGTTATTTGTTTGATAAGTTCTTATATAAGGATAGCTTCAGAAGAGATTTCAGGATTAAAGAGTTGGTGTATGGGAAACAAGATGCTGCGATCTTCTTTAATGACCATTTAGATGGTCTTAACCTTGCTCTCAAAAGGCGTGCTTAGTAGTTCTACGGATTTATTTAAACATCATAGGGATTTTTTTTGCATTGTTTTGACAATATTGAGATTGTCATGAATTTGATTGCTTATGAAGCAGCCTCTGAACTTAAGAAAAAGAAAAATCATACCTACATTTGTCTTGGATTGGTCCTATTTTGAATTAGAGGGATTGTCAGCAATTTCATCATGCAATCCTTCAGTACTACCCGAATAACAATCCTGTTCTAATGGAATATAATATAGGTCATCCCCTAAGACAATTTGTAAACATCTATTGATCGTGAAAACCAATTACTTTCGAATGTGAAATTTTTCTTCTCCAAGAATGAAGTTCTATTGAATATCTCTACCTGCGATCCTCAAATGTATGATAGTTATTTGGAACAATGGACAACCCATATGATTAGAGATTATCAATAGAAACACCAAGGCAACGTCGAGAATGGTGAAGAAATGGTAGAAGAGGTGAAAGCTATTTAGGCGATGTTTCTAGAACAAATTGGGAATCATAAATGAAGAAATGTTCAGATGAAGTTGTTGGATTAGCTAGTTAGGATAACAATATCCTTAACTTTGCTTACTTGATCCATCACATCTTAAATGCAAAAGATACTAATTCTGGATTGATCATTAAGCAACAAAATTCAATGAGAGATCTTGAGGAAGTCTAAATCTGAAACCAGAAATTATCAAAAACTTTACGAATGACTTCATAGCCTTAGCCTCTATTTTTGGAAATTATTATTTTAGCGAACTTGGTGAGCGGTTGTTTTTGAAATTGTCTAGAGAATTGGGGAAAAAATACATCAAGTTTGGGTTACACACACACACACACATATAAATATACCCAGAAGCAATTGAAGAATCTGAATTATGATTTATGTTCTCAAATCTATATCCCAACAATATGAATTTAATAAGCATGAGAAGATTGTCAAACATAAATAAAAAAATTTCAAAAGGTCTTCTAAGAAAACTTACTATCTCAGGAAATCTTCTGTTAAGAAACTATATCTGAACAAAGATAGACATGTTCGAATGGATAATTCTAAAAGACATCTGTAAGATATCTTTTTTTTTGCCTGTCAAGCTCACTTAACTACTACTACAAAAAAAGAAATCTTTATAATAAAAACACCATATTAGTCGACGTTTCATCACTAATATAATAGAATTGAACTCTCAAATTTCACATACATTTTTGATCTATAGCATCATTTTGAATGATACATTTGAAGAGAAAGATGTTGCAGACTATCAGTTTATAAATGTTACTTAATGACCCAATAGTTCAAAATTCCTTGTATAATTTGGATTATCAACTCATGAATATAGACTGCATGCATGAATGACAACAAAGTCTTAGCAAAGACAAAACAAAATATGAGTATTGTCAATGGTATATAGAAGATATAAAAGTAAGCACTATCACGTTCAAACTTGTTATAAGTGCGTTCATGAAAAATATGATGTTCATTATCATAAGGTTTTGTTTAAGTTCAAATCTAAACATCCACTTATATAACAAAAGATTAGGATATTTGAACAATGTATCAGTTCTGTCGAAGAAAAATTAGAAAACATCATAGGTTATGATAGGGACAATTGAAAAGCAATTCTGAATGACAAAAATCTCATCAATTCCTATGAGGATGATCATGAATTCCTTGAGCTTGCTCTCAATGAAGTTGAACTAGAACCTGATATTGAACGTTTGTTAATCATCTACAATTTTGAGAAAATTCATCAGGTCCAAGTTTTAGCTAAACTGAATATTCATGGTTATGAAATCACTCTCCCTGCATTCATTGATACAGGAGCAACTACTAATTCAATTTTTGTTGATTTCGTACCAGCTACATATATTTCTTTGAGTGAAAACCAAGACATACATCTCAATTTGACAGTTTTGTGCTTTAACTTGCCCATATTATCAGAAATTGTCATCCATTTTTCCAGACGCATTGCCAACAATGGTCTAAATCTTATAGTGTCGAAGAAATATCGATTCGTCCCGACGCACCGCACATTGAATTTTCTGTCAAGGTTATTTTGGAACTCAATTTTTTCTTGAAATCTAATAGAAGTTTGATGCTTATCGATTACCTTCGCATCTTTCGCCATTCCACTATGGTTCTATCATTGTTAATTACGCACATAAAGAGTACGCTTGGCCGCGTGGTG
Source organism: Phalaenopsis hybrid cultivar (assembly GCA_002079205.1). Lineage (NCBI taxonomy): Eukaryota > Viridiplantae > Streptophyta > Magnoliopsida > Asparagales > Orchidaceae > Phalaenopsis > Phalaenopsis hybrid cultivar. Next base: position 96,682 of record JXCR01142810.1, on the reverse strand, counting down.
AGAAAATATCAAAATTGCTTACACCAAAGATTTTAACTGAAAACATATCTGAAAGAAAATAATGCAAGTGTAAAATTCCCGGTGCATGTTTTTAAATAAACCGGATATTCTTGAACAAGAATATGACCAAGTTTTACTACGACCGATGTCTGTGCATTATGAATTTTCAAATGAGTTTTATCCTGATGATGATGTGTTTTATCCTGATAGTTATGCTTGTAATACTAATGATGTGTATAATTTGCAAAATTATGTTTCTCGTTTACAACTTATAGGATTAGTAACTCAGAATGATATCGACAAATTTGTTTTATTATTAGAAAAGATAATGATACTCAGAGAAAGTCCTATGAAGTATTGGAATAAAAATAAGATGGAATAAAAATAAGATGGAATAAAAATAAGATCTTTTGATAGTTGAAAAGTCTGAACAATGATATCAATATTAAGAGAGGAGAGATAAAGTACAACAACTACGAAATCGAGGAATACAAGATGCACATTTGTCAGTTGATTAAATTAGGAGTTATTCGTGAATTCAAATTAAGGCATAAAAATCCTGCAATGATTGTGGTTAAAGAAAATGAACAAAATGGAGTTCAATTTAGTATGATTTTTAATTATAAAAAATTGAATGATAATAGTGAATTCGATGGATACAAAATTCTCTCTAAGAGCCAGTTACTCGACAAAATTCAAAACGCTCAGTTGTTTAGTAAGTTTGATCTGAAATCTTGATTTTGACAAATTAAGATGCACTCTGCTTCTATTGAATGCACTTTCTTCAACTGCCCTGAAGACCAATGAATGGTTACTTATGTTTTTTTACTGAAAAATGCACCTCAAGTTTTTCAAAGAAAAATAGATGTCTTTAAAAAAATCTCTAGTTTCAGTTGTGTTTACATTGATGATATCTTAATATTTTCTCACAGAAGAGATGAACATCATTCACATCTGTGTATTGCTTTCATTTTGTTTGAAGCGCATGGTCTTATTATTTCAATGAAAAATATGACATGTTCTCAACACATTAAATTTTTAGGATTCGAGATAAGAAAATGAAAGATAAAACTACAACCACATATATCAAAAAGATCTTAGAAATGTCTGATAAATTGAAAGATTTGAAACTCTTAAATAATTTATAGGATTACTGGACTATGGTAGACATTGCATTAAAATTTTTTCAAAATATTCAAAACCTTTATACATTAAGAATTTTTTGAAAGGAAATAAGAAATTTACTCACGGAGATAGCTTGTTAGTTCAGAAGCTTAAATGTTTGGTTACAGATTTGCCTGTATTATTGTTGCCTTCGAACATCGATTTTCTTATTATCAAGTCTGAAAGTTGTTAAAATGATTGGGGTGACACACTCATCGAATAAACAAATAAGTTTAGTTGTAAAAACGAAGAGTTCCTTGAAGTTTGGTGATTTTTACAAGTTGCCTAAGTTCGAAGATGTTGAAACTTATCATAAGTCTAATCCATCACTTGACGAAGTACAAAAATGCATTATCGATAACATTTGAAATATGACTACTGAATGTTTGATGTATGACAAAGAGTTGATCATTGGTACTCTTACAAATTGTTTTCTCACGACTATCAGCAAACACTGTAATTCACACATTCAACGCGCGTAAACCTAGAAATTCACGTCACCGACACTCACGCCCATTGCACCGTCAATTAAAACCAAAATCGATTTTCAAAATGATCCGTCACGGGCCCAAAATTAAAGAAAAAATAAATTTGACTCTTCGATGCATTTGTTGGTAAACTTATCTGGACGACCCATATGACAAGATGGATCACGCGAATGTCCGGAACATTAACTTTAGCCAGGAAGAACACCAATATTGCTATGGTTCCGCGCGTGCGCAAATGACACTAAAATTGATGCATATTAAATTTAATTAAAAGAGACGAGTTTAGGCTTGACCCCGGTTCAACTCAGGCTAAACATAACACAATTATGTCGGGTCAGGCTGACAACCCAATTTGTAATTTCAAATTTCAAATTTCAATTAACCCCGCCTAAATCCTTAATTAAATTTAATCAGACATTATTAGTTTCCAATTAGGCCTGCTTCTTTAATGGAAATCACTTAATTCCCCGTGTAACGTCTTTCTGGAATTCGCGCGATAAAAAAAAGCACCATCTCCTTCTCCTCATTCGGCCCCCCTCTTCCTCTCTCGAGACTCACCTACCCGCCTCCTCCCTGCACCGAAGCCCTCACCTCTCCTCCTTGCACTGAAGCCCTCGCCTCTCCTCCCTGCACCGAAGTCCTCGCCCCTCTTCACCGGTCCTGCTCGCCCAAAAGCACTCCAGCACTCGCCCAATTCAGCCCCTTTTGATCCCCATCCCGCCTGCTTCTTTCTCGCTCGATCGAAGCTAAAGAAATCTCCTCTCTTCTGCACCGAAGCACTCGGCCCTCTGAGAACCGAAGCCCTCCCCTTCTCTGTGCCGAGCCTGTTCACCTGCTTCGCTCTCCCCTGCATCGAAGTTTTCACCCGCTTGCCTCCTCTCTGCGTCGAGCCCGCTCGCCTCCTCGCTGCGCTGAGCCCGCTCACCTTAGCTCTTCCCTGCACCGAAACAGCTCTTCTGCCTTGGTCCCTCCCTCACCTGCTCCTCTCGATCCCGCCTCATTCCTCGCTCGATCGAAGCCACAGACCCCCGCCTTCCTCTCTGCATCGAAGACCCTTGCTCGACTCTTCTGAAACCCCCCCCCGCCTTTTCCTGGCATTCGGCTCGCCTCTTCCTCTCCTGCTGAAATCTTCTCATCTAAAGCTCCCTCACTTCTCTCGCAAGCTGAGTAAGACCCTGAAAAAGGCATTCGAGTTCATCAAAGGTTTGTGCCCTCCTAAGGTGTTGTTTTCTGATTCACTTTCTCGAAGGTTGCCGATTCAATCATACATTCTTCCAAGTCCCAAATAAATTCCAGTTTCGTAAAACTAACTACTTTAGTTATGCCAAAAGAAGATTTATTTGCTTTGAATTTGAAATTTTCATGCGTTTAATCACGAATTGGTGAAAATCAGAAATCAATATACATATATATTTACTTCCGGGAAGATTTAAGGCTCTTGGTTTCTCCTGCTCTCTCTCTGAACTTTTGTCTTCCTGCTTGTCTCCTTTGCTGCATCTTTTCCATTTCATTCTATTAACATCTTGCTTTAGCAAAATTAAGCGAGGAATAACTTCTATCCTTCTTTGCTCATTGAAAGTTCTAAGTTGATGGATGAAAGTTTGGCCATAGCTATGCACTCTGGATGAGTATTTGTTCCTGGAGATAATTAATTATGCAACATACAATTCATCGTGAATTTTTACATCTAACTCTATGAGTTTTAATTCTTTTGTGGATGTGTCACTTTACCTGTCATTTTGAGGTTGTTTTATACACTGTTTTGAAGACAATTAAAGCATCATTTTGAGGCTGTTTTATACACTATTTTGGAGACATTAAAAGCACCGTTGTGGTTCTTTTTTGGACACTGCTTTGAAAGTGTTTTGTGGGCTGGGTTTTAGAACTGTTTTGGCAATGTTTTGGAACTGTTTAGGGGTGTTTTTATTAACTGATTTGGAGAGGTTTGCAGAATGTTTTGAGATGAATTTAAGGGTTATTTTGGGGTGTATTGTGGGCTGGTTTTGAAGCAGTTTTTGCACCACTTTGGCACTGTTTTGAGCACTATAAATCACCATTTTGAGTACCTTAGTTGGCTGGTTTTGGCACCATTTTGGGGCATTTTGGTGGGTTGATTTGGGGTAATCCATGCATTTTTTTGGGGCATTTTGGTGGGCTGATTTGATGCAATCCATGCACCATTTTGGAGGCAGTAAATGTATCATTTTGGGGTTATTTTATGCACTGTTTTAGAGAGTTTGTAGCTTTTAAACACCGAAGCGGTTTAGAGTTGGTTTTAGGGAGCCATTTTTCCCATTGTTTTGGGTTTCAATTGATTGTTATTTAAACGCTTTTAAGCCGATTCATTTGTTGTTTCTCCCCTTTGCTTTGCTAGTTTTGGAAGTGAGCTGACCTTCCTCTTTATTTTGTTTTATTTCTCTTGTTAAATTGTTAAATTGAAATGAGAATTTCTGACTTAATTATTTGGAAAATACTTAAAGATATTTGATAATTAGTTGTAAAATACTTAATTAAGGGTAAAACATTTTAAATCACTTCAAGCACAGGTTAAAGTGTAGGCTTTCTAAATTTTATGAGCATTCCCTAAGTGGTTGTTCATCTACCTAATTTTCGAATGAATTAGAAAACTAGGCACTTGACCTTAATTCATAAATTGATTAAAACACTAAACATGAGGATACACCAAGATGTGGTTCATGACTTCCTTAATTTAATCAAATAGTGAAATTTCTACTATGACTTAACATACAGTGAAACCCAATGCACCGGGATTTGAGCTTGAACATTACATTCAAATTCTTCTGGCAATTGGGGACATTTGTTAATGTCGCATATGGATCACCAGATTAGAATAAGTCAAGGTATAAGAGGCGAGGGTGATGACGACATTGCTTATGTGTGTTTAAATGAGGGATATAAAGTAGAATTATTAGAATAGTATCTCTTACCTCAAAGACCTTCAATAAGGGAGAGAAAATGACCGATGATATTATTCGTCGACTCTTGGTGGGTTTGTTACCCCCGATATTCTTAGGTTGCCAGTATTCCTAGCTCGATTAGAGTGACTAGCCTGTGAACTACATAACTTTACAAAATATTTACAAAAATAAAACAAAATCTCATTTGTTTGTTTAAAAGAACTCTGCATAAAAAAACTTAAATAACAACTTTTGCATGAAAATCAAAGAATTTTTTATATGAAAACTTATGAAGGTCCATGTTTAGCATTTGGATCGAGGTTAAGGACTGTCCTCCGTAGATTGTCGGGTTGGTAGCTCTTTTTCAAAGTCGGGAAGCACGCAATACAGCTCCCCCACCTTTATCGGTGTCTTATATCTTGTCTTGATATTCTATATGTGACCACGAATTTTGCTTTGCCTGTTCGTGTTACGACTCGTTTTGATGTTTTTTACATTAGAGTTCCTCTTTTTCTTCTTTTTTTGTAATTTATTTAAATTCCATGCAAATTATATTATGCTTCATGAACTAATCATGCAACGGTAGCAAATGCCCAATCATGCATTTTATTTAATGCAATGCAGTTCTTTTATTTACTTCATAATATTTCTTTACCTACACTTATTTACTTTACTTGCAAAACCAAAACAACAACAACAACAAAACACGAAACTTTGAAACATACATGGTCAAACCTCAAACCCTTAAACTCTGGAGCTACTACTACAGCAGGAGGCTCAGAGTCTAACTTTGTGGGCAACACGACGAGGGGCTTGGATTGAGCAATAAGAGGATCTTCTTCAGCATTCTCTCTCCCTAATCTAAATAAAACCCCATAGGTAGCTCGCCCAGCGCGACACCTCACACCATCTTTAGGCTCCTCTGCAACAATGTTGTGCAGCGTAAATCTCAACTTATCTTAGGTTTCGAGATTGTCGTCTGGTACGACGTAAACCCTTATATCTCTACGGGCTATTTGTATAATCGGATATTATGTAAATATAAGTCCTAAATAATAAAATTGACAGGATTGAACACACAAATAACGTCGTCTCCAAAATGCAGCCATACGGTAGGATAGTTTGGGAAGTCACTGAGGGCTCTCCTCGAGATCTGTGACATCCTCTATCGTTTCCTTCCTTCGACTCCTAAAAATAATTGTTCCTACTTGAGCTACTTTCACTTGTTTTTCCACGTTCTATCGTGATAACCTAATCCTTAAATTCTTGAAGACTAGTACCATTGATTATTATCGAGAGTTTTCTTAAGTGACCCAAGTCATTTGGGATGTAATTAACTATAGGGATTTGCCTCTATAGTGAACTTGGAACCCAGGTAAAATAAACCTTATTTAATTATTGTCTTAGATAGGAGAACTTGTCGGTCACACATAAAAGGTTCGCAGACCAAACGAATGTCACAAATCTGTTAGTTTGTATGATTGAGTTCATCACCGAGGTCTACAGTTATCTTTTGGGAAGGTGTAATATTCACGGTATCAAACACGATTATATAGATTATTGGATGAATGAGATCCATTTGGTCTCATTTTTCAAAAATTAAAACACCACTTTTTTCAAAATACAAAAATTATATACATTTTTTATTAAATTAAATTGACAAAATTATTTTCAATATCAAAAAGTTGACCAACACCTAATGGTAAGAAATTCCTTTGCTGTATCATCCTTACTCTGGCTCCACCTGTTATCTATTCAATTTTGGAAGAAGTGAAAGAAAATATCAATCATGGAGAAAAATCTACTTGGAAAATATCTTACAACTTTAGCGGAGCTTGTGATGAAATAAAAAAACTATTGGTCCGAACTTCTTCATCTCTCCGTCTTTGGTCACTTATGATAAATTTATTCCATTGAGTGTAGCAATCATATCTTGTTTCAACTAGATCATGTTATTGATCAAATACTTAAAACTGATACAAAAGCATGCAGAGTGAAAAAGAATAATGAAAGATCGAAATAATTCCATATATGCAAACTATGAAGGATATCTACTGGAAGATATGAGATTCAAAATTCTTGAAAAACCAATGAATAAAGGTTCAGTGAGTTTACAAAGATACAATAATTTCTAAAGAAATTGGACACGGAACATAGCAATGCTCTTGGTATATATTTCATTAAGGAAGGATTTTATAACATTCACAAAAAAATGTTTGAATATCTCTCCGAGATCAAAAGGTATCCAGGATATGGTAAATGTCCATGCTAATTTAAATATTGTATCTTTAATGCTTTCTTTCATGTGGGATAGTTCTCTGAAGTTGACTATGGAAATCAGAAAATTCACTTTTCTATGCTTATGAGCTATAGAGTTACAGGAGGATTTTGGAAAGCAAAGATGTTTGATAGAAAAGTGGAATCCTCAGTTGAACATGCACAAACTTATCCCTATTTCTATGTTCACCTCAGAGTTAAGTCCAGTCCACTAGAATGATTTAGCGAATGGTTTGAACCTACTAGACATATCTTTAAAATTACTAGCCAAGTTTCAAGTTATGACTATCAGTCATTCAAATGTCTGAAGTATAATTATGAGCCAGAAGACATAGATTTTGATTATATGTTTGTATCTCTTCAATCCTAGCTGGATTATTGGAGAGCTTCTGTTGAAGCAGTAGGTTGGTGTTGGAATCAAAAGAAAGATTTTTATGATTATATTTGGGTTGGAGAAACCACCTTGGAAAGGACATACATTAATAACACTCTCTTACATAATTATCTTTATCCTTTTAAATTTTTGATGTAAAATGAAATTTTTTTGAAAGTTATTGTCTGATGAACCACAACATGTGTAGTAGGGCCCATTTCACTTTGTGGAAGATTCTACATTATCTATTGGAGTGATTTGTTCAATAAGTTTTCATAGTTCTCTTATCCGTTTGCTTGCGTGTCAGTTGCTTAACCGTGAAGTTACTATTTTATCCACAGTTTTTCACTTGTTTCATCAGCAAAATAAGGATCATAAAAAGTGAAAAGAGAATATTCCAATTTATGTTCTTTTTGGTGAATATTATTTCATCTCAAGGATTAAGTTTTCTTTTGCTATATGTGGATGTGTTGTTTGTATGTTAGATATAGAAAAGTAATAGATATATAGAAGAAGTAATGCATTAATATAGAGAAAATATTCCATCATTGTGCGTGTAACTAAGAGAGTTCTCTTAAAGATCTAGTTATGTCAAAAAGAAGAAGTCTGCTTCTCCTTCCAAGTTATCTAGGTATATTCTAAGTATTATGTTCATGTACTTGTGTTTATGTACGACTCTCTTGTATTTTTAATTTACAATTAGTAAATTTTATGTGTGCTTTCTTTAATGGTGTTGCATATCTGGTTTGATTTATTTCTGGTTTCTATCAAGATCATTTGTTTCAATCTACCAGTGAACTTTGCAGTCAATGCTTGTTCATCCCGTTATAGGTAAGAGGCCACTCCAGAGTAATTATAATCAACTATTTGGATGAGGTTTTTAGAAGTATTGAACGAATTATTTTGAATTTCCATATTGAATTTTAATGGGGAAAAGAATTTTCCTAAAGAAGAAAGGTTTAGCAAGATATTTTATATAATTTATAGTTAATTTAGGTACTGTTACCTTGTTGGTTACTCTAAAAATACCAACCATAGTTCCTGTTATTATTGTTCTTAATAGTCTGTACATTCTTAGCGAGTCTAGTATTCCTGAATTTTCATCTTCAGATTTAAGTTTTATTGATTTGAAGTCTAAAAAAAAAATCTTTAACTTGTTTTGCTGCTGCTACTTGTCTTTTTCGCTGTTTCTTACTCTGTTTTGCTGTTGCTTTTCGCCTTAGTTTGCTTTTTTTACTGTCATATTTAGTACGCATTGTTGCATTTTTTTCTTTATTTTCATATTATATTTAGTTTTTTCTTACAAAAGAATCCAACAAAATTATCGGAAGGTTAATGGCCCTTTCAATACCCCAGACCCATCTCATAGGAAATGTGGTCGGGGTTCTGAATGGACCCATAACCTTACAATAATTTTTGCTAGAATTTTTTTCTTTTAAATGTTAGTACGAAATTATAGGGAAAATACTAATATACTTGCTAAAAATGGCAGTAGAAAATGCAAGCTAAAGCGAAAAGCGATAACAGAACATAGTAAGAGAACGAAAAAACAAGTAACACCACTGGAATAAGTAAAATATATTGTTTTAACGAAAACATAAAATTTTACAAATTGCAAACTAGAAGTACAAAACAGCCGTTCACAAACATAAGTACATGAACATAAATATAAAACATACCTAGATAAATTGAAAGGAGAAGAAATCTTCTCCTTTCTGACATAATTAGATCTTCAAAAGAACCCTCTTAGCTACACATACAAGGATGAATTACTTCTTCTATAATATACTTCTTCTGCATATCTATTACTTCTATATCTAACACACAAACAACACACCTATATATATAGCAAAAGAAAACTTAACCCCTAAGGAGAAATACCATTCACCGAAAAGGGCATAATGGTGGAATATTCTATTTTCACTCTTTATGATCTTATTTTGATGGCAAAGCAAGTGAAAATTCTTTTGGATAAGATAGTCCTTTTTAAAATGAAGTAACTTCATAGTTAAACAACTGACAAGCAAGTAAATAGATAAGATAACTATGAAAACTTCTTGAACAAACTACTCCAATAGATAATGTGGAAGCTTCCACAAGATTAAATAGGTCTCACTATGCATCTTCCACAAATGGATCATGATGATTGTTTCTGTTCATCCAGCAATAACTTTCCAGTAACTTTTCATTCTTTGTGGAGAAATTAAAAAATAAACATAAATATGTGAGAGAGTATTATCCATGTATATCCTTTTTATAGTGGTTTCTTCAACCAAAATTTAACCATAAATAACTTTCTTTTGATTCCAACGCGAGCCTGATGCTCGAAGAGATGCTCTCCAATAATTTAGTTGGGATTGAAGAAACACAAACATGTAATCAACATCTAAGTCTTCTGGTTTATGATTGTACTTCAAGTATCTAGATTGTTGATAGTCATAAATTGAACATTGACTAGTAATTTTGAAGACATGTCTGACAGATTGAAACCGTTCGCTAAATTGTTCTGGTGGACACATGAATATGAATTAGTTAGCGCATATGCTACTGCAGAATCCATTTTTCTACCAAACATCTTTGCTTGTGGGACGTAATCGAACCATATTTCTTCAATCGCTCCATAACTCATAAGTATAGAAATGTCAATTTTTTTGTTTCTATAATCTACTTTGGAGAACTGTCCTATATGGATGAAAATATTAAAGATATAATATTTAAGTTGACACGAGTATTTATTATATTCTAGATACCTTTTGCATCTTAGAGAGAGATACAAATATTTTTTGTGAATGTTATAAAATTTATTCTTAATGGAATAAATATCAGGAGAATTGCTATATTTTGGTGTCTAATTTCTTTAAGAATTCTTGGATTTTTGTAAATTCACTAAACATTTTTTCATTGATTTTTCAAGAATTTTAAATCTCATATATTTCAATAGATATTCTTCATACTTCACACATATGAGATTATTTTGATCTTTCTTTATTCTTTTTCCTCTTCATGCTTTTGCATCAGTCTCAAGTATTTGATCCATAACATGATCTCATTGAAACAAGATATGATTGTTGGATTCCTCATTGTCGATTGCTTCAATTTCTCTTTGTTGAATAAGTCTATTATATGCTACTAAAGAAGGAGAAATGAAGAATTTCAAACTAATGATTATTCTTATTTCTTTACAGGCTTCACGAAAGTTGTAAGATCCTTTCTAAGTAGATTTTCCTCCATAGACGTTGATATTTTAAGGCGGAGTAAAGACGATATAACAAAGAAATTTCTTCCATAATTGTTGATATTCTAAGGCTGAGTAAAGACAATACAACAAAGAAATTTCCTTTATAGATTTTCCTTCGTAGGCGTTGATATTTTAGGCATTGATATTTCCTCTATGTGACAATGTGTTGGCTTTTCTTTAAGTTGAATGGATGCTAGATTGAGGTGGAGTAAAGACGATATAACAAAGAAATTTCTTATCTTCATACTTTTTGATAGTCGTGAAAAGATAATATGTAAGATTACCAATGATCGACTCTGTCACATATCAAACCTTCAACAGTTATATTTCAAATGTTATTGATAATATATTTTTGAACTTTATCAAGGGATGGATCATGCTTGTGATAAGTTCCAACATTTTCAAATATGGGAAACTTGTACAATGTGAACTGATCGCCAAACTTCATTTAACTCTGTGAACACTCCATTGGTAATCTACCAAGGCACAATTTTCCTTTAGAATGTGAATTGATCTCAATTTCTACAAGACAAACATCGTCAGGAAAATCTGCATCAGCAAACAAGTCCTTTTATATGCTCCAAATAAATATTAAGAACTCTATTCGTGATATAATCAAAGAACTTCAACCATTGTTTAAAGCTAAGATTATTCTTGGTTTATTTTAGTTGTTTACCATACTTTATGATAGCCTCGCCATCAGTTCTGATTATGATTTGTTTCTTATCACAGATAAACAAGTAAAAAGGCTTCAAGATTTTATAAAATGTCAAGAAAATCGAAATCCAAAGAGATTAAATAACATTTTTTCTTTATAAAAACCAGAAGCATACCTGTATATACTTTCTTTGATTTAGCCTTTGAACTTATTTGGTTGTTTTATGAGTGTGTCACCTCATTCATTTTCTCAACTGTCATATCCAATAATAAGGAAATCGGTGTTCAAAGGCAACGATAATTCAGACACATCTGTAACCAAACATGTAATCTTCCGAACTAATAAGATATTGTTATTAAATTTCCTAGTACCATTCAAATAAGTTATATTGTATAGAGGTTTTGAATATTGTGAAAGATTTTTAATGTTGGGTCTAGCGTAGTTCAGTAATCCTAAAAATGTTCTTAAGAGTTTCAAATCTTTTAATTTGTCTGACATTTCTAAGATCTTTTTTGATACATGTGAATGAAGTTTTATCTTTCTTTTTTTTATTTTAGATCTTAGGAATTCAATGTGTTGGTAACACAACATAATTTTCTTTTTTCAAATGGTAAGACCATGTGCTTCGAACAAAGTGAATGTAGTATACAAATGTGAAAGATGTTCATCTCTCGTGTGAGAGAATATTAGAATATTATCAATTTATACGCAAGTGAAATTAGAGATTTTTCAAAAGACATCATTCATATTCTTTGAAAAACTTAGGGTGCATTTTTCAATCCAAATAGTATAACTAATCATTCATAGCGTCCTTCAAGGTTGGTGAACATAGTGCATTCAATAAAATCAGAGTGCATCTTAATTTGCCATAATCCAGATTTCATATCAAACTTATTAAACCACCGACTGTTTTGGATTTTGTTGAGTAACTAGTTCTTAGAGGCAATTTTGTATCTATCGAATGTAGTATTATCATTCAATATTTTATAATTAAAAATCATTCGAGATTGATCCTCATTTTGTTCATTTCTTTCATCACAAGACTTCTATGTTTAGATTTAGATTTACGAATAACTCCTAGTTTGACTAACTGACTAATGTGTATCTTGTATTTCTTGATTTCTTAGTTATTATAATTTATATTTTCTCCCTTAATTGATATTATGGTTCAGAATTTTCAACTCAAGAAGATCTTATTTTTATTATAATTCTGCATAGTATTTTATCCGAGTATCCCTATCTTTTCTAATATTGAAACAAACCTGTCGATATCATTTTCAGTTACTAATCGTATAAGCTATAAATGAGAGAGAATTCTACAAGTTAACACATCATTAGTATTCCAAGCATAATCATTATGACAAAATATATCAGGATAAAATATATCATCATTAGGATAAAACATATTTGAAAGTCCATGCACGGACGTTGGTCGTAGTAACTTGGTCATATTTTAGTTTAAGAATATCTGATTGTTTATTTAAGAATATGCGTCAGGAGTTATACACTTGCATTTTTTTTTACATTATTTCTTTTTAGAAATGTTCTCGGTTAAAACTTTAAGTGTAAGCATTTTTGAATTTTTCTCACCACTTGACCAAGCGTATTCTTTATGCGTGTAATTAACAATGATAAAAAACATAATGAAATAACAAAATATGATAAGATAATCAGAAGTAAGCATCAAACTTTTATTAGATTTCAAGAAGAAATTCAGTCTCAAAATAAGTTTATAGAAGATTAACTGTGGTGAGTCTCAAGACGAATTCATATTTCTTCAACATTATAAGATTTAGATCATTGCTGGCAATAAATCTGGAGAAATAGATGACAATTTCTGATACTATGGGTGAGTTCAAGTACAGAATCGTCAAATTGGGATGTACGCTTCGGTTTATCACTCAAAGCAATATAGGTGACTGATATGAAATCAGTAGGAATTGAATTAGTAGTTGCTCCTGTATCAATGAATGCAGGGAGAGTGATTTCATAAACATGAATATTCAGTTTAGTTAGAAGTTGGACCTGATGAATTTTCTCGAGATTGCATAGATGGACAATCTTTATATACTGGGTATAGTCCAAATCCATTGAGCGCAAGTTCAAGAGATTCATAATTGTCCTCATTGGTATTGATGAGAGTTGCTTTTCCATTGTCCTTATCATAACCTATGATATTTTATAATTTTTCTTTGATAAATCTGATATGTTGTTCAAGTATCCTAACCATTTGTTCTTAAAATGGGTGTTTAGCTTTGAACTCAGACAAGATTTTATGATAAATAACATCATATTTTTCATGAATGCAATTATAACAAGCCTAAACGTGATAAAGCTTACATTTATACCTTCTATCATTCGCAGAATATCACTAGCAATTCTCACATTTTATTCTCTCTTTTTCAAGACCTCATTGTCACTCATGCATGCAGTTTATATTCCAAATTAACCAAAGAATTTTGAATTATTGGGTCGTCAAGAATATCATTTATAAACTGATAGTCTACATCATCTTTTTCTTCAAGGGTATCATTCAAAATGATGCTGTAGATGGAAGTTGTATATGAAATTTGAGAGTGCAAGTCTATTATATCAATGTTGACACAGTCTACTACTATGTCATTTTTGCTATAAAAAAATTTTCTTTTTGAGCAAGTAGTAGCTAAGTGTCCTTTTTGACAGACAAAAGAAGATTTCTTATGAGGATGTCTTTTTAGAATTATATATTCGAACATGTCTTATCTTTGTTCAAATATGGTTACTCAGCAGAAGATTTCCTGAGATAGTTTTCTTTGAGACTTTTTTAAATGTTTTCGTTTAGATTTGACAATTTTCTCATACTTTCTAAATCCATACTATGGGGGCGTATAGATTTGGGAACATAAACCATAATTCTAATTCTTCAATTGTTTTTGGATACTTATATAGGTACATTTCTATTCAATTTTTTTGAAACAGGAATTCGACTCGCACCCCTATATTATAGAATTGCAGGACAATATTTTGGATAACCCAAGCTTGATGTATTTCTTTCCCCAAATCTCCAGGCATTTTCAAAAACAACTGCGGACCAAGTTTGCCATAATAATAATTTCCAAAAGAGGCTAAGGATTTATAGTCTTTTGAAGTTTGCCATAATAATAATTTCTAAAAGAGGCTAAGGATTTAAAGTCGTTTGCGAATTTTTTTTTACTTCCAGATTTAGATTTAGATTTGCTCAAGGTCACTCATTGTATTTTGTTGCTTAATGATCAATCCATAATTTGTATTTTTTGCAATTAAGAACATAATATAATTAACAATAACTATAAAAATAACAATAATATAGATATGTAAGATCAAAACTAAATCACATAACAAAAATATAAAGAAACCTTTTTTTTTAATATTTAATTTTTTTGAAAATAGGATAACTAACTAAAAGGGAAAGTATAAAAGCAAAAAAGCTATTTTAGGCTTATAAAATACTAAGAGAAGAAGCAAACTTAACAAGCTTGTTCTTTATTCTTATATTTTGAAATCCACTAGAACCATCCAGCTCTGATACCATAAAAAATGTGGTTGGGGTTTTCAAAAGATCCTTAACCTTACGATAATTTTGCTGAATTTTTTTCTTTTTTTATCCTAGAGATATTACATAAATACAAGGAAAAAACACGAAAATGTACTAAATACGACTATGAAAAAGGCAAACTAAGGCAAAAAAATGATAGCGAAACAAAGTAAGAGAGCATGATAGACAAGTAGCTGTAGCAGAACAAGTAAAAGACTTTTTTTTTCAGACTTGGAAAATAATAAAACTTAAATTTGAAGATGAAACTATAGGAATACCCGACTGGTTAAGAATGGACGAACTATTAAGAATAACAATAACAAAACTATTGTTTATATTTATAGAGTAACCATCAAAGTAATGATACCTACAATAATTATGAAATTCAAAAAAGATTTTGCTAAACCATTATTTTTTAGGTAAATCTTTTATTCTTTAAAATCTAATCTAGAGATTAAGAATAATTCTAGCTCAATACTTCTTAAAACCTCACTTAAACAGCTGACTCTAAATTCTCTTTAGTGGCCTCTTGTGTATAATGGGTTAAACGGGCATTGACTGCAAAGTCTGTTGGTAGATTCAGACTAGAACACTTAAGGAAAATGATCTTGATAAAAGCCATAAATAAATTAAACCAAATATGTAACACTTCTAAAGAAAGCACATAAACTTTCCTAATTGCAAAGTAAAGTACAAGACAGTTTTACATAAACATAAGTACATAAACACAATACTTAGAACATACCTAGATAACTTGAAAGGAGAAGAAGACTTCTTCTTTCTGACACAACTAGATCTTTAAGAGAATTCTCTTGGTTACACACACAAGGATGAAATACTCATGTAATTAATGTATTACTTCTATTAATCTATTACTTCTATATATCTAACACACACACACAACTAGTCTATATATAACAAAAGAAAATTCGATCTCTAAGGTGAAATACTATTCACCGAAAAGGACATAAACTTGAAATATGCTCTTTTCACTATTTATGAGCTTTATTTTGCTGACGAAGCAAGTGAGAATCTTTGTGGATAAGATAGTCATTTCTTGATGAATAAGTAACTTCACAGTTGAACAACTGAAACACAAGCAAACAGATAAGATAATAATGAAAACTTCTTGAACAAGCCGCTCCAACAGATAATGCAGAAGCTTTCACATGGTGAATGCATCTTCTGCCAATGAATCAGGATGATTGTTGCGGTTCATCCGACAACAGCTTTCCAGTAATTTTCATTCTTCGTGGATAAATGAAAAACATGGGCATAATCAGAATATATGATGTTATCCATATAAATTTTATGAGGATATCATTTTAGGATTATACCTTTGAATATGTCTTTCTTTGTTCAGATATTATTTCTTAGCAGAAGATTTTCTGAGATAGTAAGTTTTCCTTAAAGACTTTTTGAAATGTTTTCGTTTAGATTTAGCAATCTTCTCATACTCACTAAATCCATATTGTTGGGTCATAAAGACTTTGGGAACTGAAACCATAATTCCTATTATTCAATTGCTTTTGGATAAATATATTGGTATCCAACATATAAGATATTAATGAAAACTTCTTCAACAAGCTACTCCAACAGATAATGCAAAAGCTTTCACATGGTGAAACGGGCCCCACTATGCATCTTATGCCAATGAATCAGGATGATTGTTGCAGTTCATCCGACAATAGCTTTCCAGTAATTTTCATTATTTGTGGATAAATGAACAACAGGGACATAATCATGATATATGATATTATCCATATAAATCTTATGAGGATGTCATTTTAGGATTATACTTTTGAACACGTCTTTCTTTGTTCATATATGATTTCTTAGCAGAAGATTTCCTGAGATAGTAAGTTTTCTTTAAACACTTTTTGAAATGTTTTCGTTTAGATTTGACAATCTTCTCATACTTACTAAATCCATACTGTTGGGTCATATAGACTTGGGAACTAAAACCATAATTCTGATTATTCAATTGCTTTTAGATACATTTATAGGTGCATTTCTCTTTAAGTTTTTCAAACAAAAATTGGACTCGCACACCTATATTATCGAATTGCGGGACAATATTTTGGGTAAACCAAACATGATGTATTTCTGTTTTCAATTCTCTAGCCAATTTCGAAAATAACTGCTCACGAAGTTTGCCAGAATAGTAATTTCTATAATAGAGGTTAAGACCATCAAGTCATTTGCAATGTTCTTGATATACTTCCAGTTTCATATTTAGATTTGATGAATGTCCCTCATTGAATTTTGTTGCTTAATAATCAATCCAGAATTGATATCTTTTGAAGTTAAGAAATCTAATATAATTAACAATAACTATATAGATAAAAGTAACATATATGTGTAAGATCAAAGCTGAAACACAACAAAAATACAAATAAAACCTTTTTTTTGTTTTTAAAATTTTTTGAAAATTGGATACCTTCCAGCTCTGATACCATAGAAGATGGGGTTAGGGTTTTGAAAGGACCTTAACCTTACGATAATTTTGCTGGATTTTTTTTTCTTTTTTTAAGCTAGCTTAGTACGGCATTACATGGACGAAACCGAAAAACGTACTAAGTATGACAATTGAGAAGGCAAACTAAGGCGAAAAAGTGGCAACGAAACAAAGTAAGAGACAACGCAAAAGACGTGTAGCAACAATGGAGTAAGTAAAAAACTTTTTTCAGACTTGGAAGATAATAAAGCTTAAATTTGAAGATGAAACTACATAATGGACGAACTATTAAGAAAAATAATAACATAAACTAATGTTTGTATTTATAGAGTAACTGGCAAAGTAGTGGTACCTAGAGTAATTATGAACTTCATAAAAGATTTTGCTAAACTATTATTTTTTAGCAAGATATTTTCCTTTGTTAAAATCTAATTTGGAGATGCAGAATAATTCTTGCTCAATACTTTTTAAAACCTCACCCAAATAGTTGACTCTCAATACCTGGAGCGGCCTCTTGCTTATATTGGGTTGAACGAGCATTGAATGCAAAGTCTGTTGGTAGATTTAGACTAGAACACTTAAGAAGATAAAAGCTAGGAATAAATTAAACCAAATACACAATACTGTTAAAGTTACACAAACTTTATTAATTGCAAGCTAGAAGTACAAGACAGTCATACTTAAACTCAATACTTAGATCATACCCAGATAACTTGAAAGGAGAAAAAGACTTCTTCTTTCTGGCACAACTAGATCTTTAAAAGAACTCTCTTGGTTACACACACAAGAATGGAATACTTCTATATTAATGTATTACTTCTATCAATCTAATACTTCTATGTATCTCACTCACAAACAACACGCCTATATATAATAAAATAATACTTAACCCGTAAGGCGAAATACTATTCACCGAAAATGACATAAACCTAGAATATTCTCTTTTCATTGTTTATGATCTTTATTTTGCTGATGAAGCGAGTGATAATCTATATGGATAAGATAGTCCTTTCTAGATGAATAAGTAACTTTACGTTTAAGCAACTAATACACAAGCAAACACATAAGATAACTATGAAAATTTCTTGAACAAGTTACTCCAACAGATAATGTAAAAGCTTCCACATGGCGAAACAGCCCCACTATGCATCTTCCGCAAATCGATCAGGATGATTGTTGCAGTTTATTCAGCCATAGCTTTCCATTAATTTTTCATTCTTCGTGGAGAAATTTAAAACATTGACATATTAGGAGATATGCTATTATCTATATAAATTGTTGCAGTATACGTTTCTCCAACAAGTGTATGGTCATAAAGATCCCACCATGGATCACAATCCCAATACAAAGTTTGCATATTTGCTTGCAAATTTCTACTTGATCTTTCAGAGGAATAAGGGAGTATTCTTTTTCAATTTTTTCAAATGTTGAACAAATTTCTACTGTAACAATAATTCATAATACTCGTTACCGGTAATCTTGCAAAGAACTTTGTAATATGCTTAGCCGGCTCGCACCATTCACCAAACCATTCCAGAGGGCTAAAGAAAATTTTAAGCTACACTGGGTGATTTGAACAAATCATGGCATAAGCAATTGCAGACTCCGTTTTTCTTTCAAAAATCTTAGCTTGGCTACATGAATCAAAATAAACTCATCTGAGAACTCCAAATGTCATTAAAGATGTGATATCTATATCTAGATCACCTTCTTTAATTGTTGAAAATCATCCTTGGTGAATATAAGCTTTGAGGATGCAATATTTTAATTGGCATGAACATCTCCAGCATCCGGGAATATTTCTACTGCTTTCTTTTTCAAGACACTTTTGTTACCAGTCAAATAACTCTTCTTTGTTCACTTATAGACTAGGTTGTTCAAATACTGCTTTCCTCAGAAAGTTGTGTATTCTTTCGTACTCTTGGAATCTTTCATTGTTGGCTATTTTAGTAATTGTAATCTTCACATCCTTAAGGCAGATAATCGTTAAGCTTACCATGGGTAGGAATCCTCCTATTTTCCACACCAATCTCGATCATCTTTTTTTTTTTGTAGCTCTGATATCGACACTACTCAGATTTTCAATGATAAGCTTGTTCCATTTTTGAGGGTCATGAGCTACAATATCTTTTTTCATGCATAAACCTATCATATTGATTAAGAGAAGTAGAAACATAATAGTTTATGCCAACAGCTGTTCTTATTTTATTATGGACTTCATGAAAGTTATAAGATCGTTTCCCAAGTAGATTTTCCTCCGTAGGCGTTGATATTTTCCTTGGATTCTCTCCAAGTTGATTAGATGCCAGATCGTGACGGAGTAAAGAAGATATAGCAAAGGAATTTCTTACCTTCAAGTTTCTTGATAGTCGTGAGAAAATAATTTGTAAGAGCACCAATGATCAACTTTTTGTCATACATCAAACCTTCAACAGTCATATTTCAAATGTTATCGATAATGCATTTCTGAACTTCGTCAAGTGATGGACCAGACTTGTGATAAGTTTCAATATATTCAAACTTAGACAACTTGTAGAAATCACCAAATTTCATGTAACTCTGTGAACGCTCTTTTGGTAATCTATCAAAGCACAATTTTCCTTTATAATTTGAACTGATCTTTAGTTTCTACAAGACAAACATCGTCAGGAGAGTCTGTGACAACAAACAAGTCGGTAATCTTATTCAAATCAAACTATTTAGATAATTGATTTATAAAAAATTATTTATATGCTCCCACGAAATATTAATACCTCTATTCCTAATATGATCAAAGAACTTTAACCGTCATTTAGAGCTAAGATTATTTTTAGTTTCTTTTAGTTGTTTACCATAATGTAAGATAGCCTTGCAATCAATCCTGATTACAATTTCTTTATTATCACATATAAACAAATAAAATGCCTTAAGATTTTATATAATGACAAAAAGTTCGAAATCCAAAGAGGTTAAATAACATTTTTCTTTATAAAGACTAGAAACATGCCTGCAAATATTTTCTTCATTTTTGACACTGAACTTATTTGATTTTTTGAGTAGTGTATCACCCCATTCATTTTCACAATCGTCAGATTTGATAATAAATCAGTGTCCAACGGCAAATCTATATCCAAACATTTAATCTTCTGAACTAACAATATATTATTGTGATTAAATTTAGGGTCTAACACAGGTCAGGTAGGGTCTAACGTAGTTCGGTAATCGTAGAAATAATCTTAAGAGTCTCAATTCTTCCAATTTGTCAGGTATTTCTTAGATTTTTTTTATATATATGGTTACAGTTTTATCGTTTCTTTTTCTTTCCTGGTTCCTACAAATTCAATGTGTTAGGAACACAATATCATTTTCTTTTTTTGAAATGATAAGACCATGTGAAAGCAGTGAAAGCAGTATACAAATGTGAAAGATGTTCATCTCTTGTGTGAGAGAATATTAAGATATCATCAATGTATACACAAGTGAAATAAGAGATTTTTCAAAAAATATCGTCAATTTTTCTTTGGAAAACTTGAGATGCATTGCCAAAAGGCATAACTAACCATTTATAGTGACCTTCATAGTAAGTGAAGACAATCCATTTAATAAAATCAGGTGCATCCTAATTTGCCAAAGTTCAGATTTCAGATCAAACTTACTAAACCACCGAATGTTTTGGATTTTGTTGAATAACTAGTTCTTAGAGGGAATTTTGTATCCATCAAATTTAGTATTATTTTTCAATCTTTTATAGTTAAAAATCAAACGTGATGGTCCCTCATTTTGTTCATATTCTTTCATCACAATCATAGCATGAATTCTATGCCTAGATTCAGATTTACGAATAACCCCTAGTTTCAACACTTGACTAATGTGTCTCTTGCATCTCACAACTTCCTAGTTATTGTACTTATCTCCTCCCCTAATATAGATATCATGGCTTAGAATTTTCAACTCATAGGAAATCTTATCTTTATTCCAAAATTGCATAGGGTTTTCTCTGATTATCTCTATCTTTTATAACCTTGAAACAAACCTATTGATATCATTCTGATTCACAAATCATATAAGATGTAAATGAGAGACATAATTTTGCAAGTTATACACATCAGTAGTATTCCAAGCATAATCATCATGATAAAATATAGCATGATAAAACATATCATCATCAGGATAAAACACATTTGAAAAGTCCTAATGCACAGACGTTGGTCGTATTAAAACTCGGTCATGTTCTAATTTAAGAATATCAGGTTGTTTATTTCAAAAATATGCGCCAGAAATTTTACACTTGCATCATTTTTTGCATTATATCTTTTCAGAAATGTTTTAAGTTAAAACCTTCGGTGTATGCAGTTTTGAATTGTTCTCAATACTCAACCAAGTGTACTCTTTATGAGCATAGTTGAAGATGATAGGAACTATAGCAAAATGATGAAAGATGGTAAGATAATTAGAAGCAAGAATCAAACCTCCATTAAATTTCAAGAAGAAATCGAGTCCCAAAATAAGTTTGATAGAGGATTCAGTGTGGGGAGTCTCAGGACGAATCCGTTTTTATTCAACACTACAAGATTCAGACTATTGCTGACAATGGGTCTGGAGAAATAGATGACAATTTCTGATACTATGGTTGAGTTCAAGCACAAAGCCGTCGTATTGGGATGTATGCGTCAGTTTATCATTTAAAGCAATATAGGTAGTTTGTATTAAATCAACAAGAATTAAATTAGTTATCACCCCTGTATCAATGAATGCAGGGAGAGTGATTTCATAATCATGAATATTCAGTTTTGCTAGAACTTGGACTTTATGAATTTTCTTGAGATTGGAGATGATGGACAATCGTTCTATACCAATTTTTAGTTGAACTAGATTGAGTGCAAGCTCAAGGGATTCATTATTAGCCTCATAAGTATTGATGAGTTTTTTGTCATTCTGAATTGCTTTTTCATTTTCCTTATCATAACCTATGATGTCTTCCAATTTTTCTTTTATAGAACTGTTACGTTGTTCAATTATCTTAACCCTTGTTCTAGAAGTGGATGTTTAACTTTTATCTCATACAAGACCTTAAGATAATGAACAACATTTTTTCTGAATGCACTTATAACATGCTTGAACGTGACAAAACTTATATTTATACATTCTATCAATCACAAGATACCATTGGCAATACTCACATTTCATTTTGTCTTTATCAAGACCTCACTGTCATTCATGCATGAGTTGATTATCCAAATTATCCAAGGAATCTTGAAATGTTGCTTCATCAAGAATATCTAAACTGACAATCTGTGGCACCCTTTTCTTCATGGGTATCATTTGAAATGATGTCATAGATAAAGATGTTTATGAAATTTGAGAGTCTAAGTTTAGTATATTAGTTTTGACAAAGTTTACTAATATGATGTTGTTAGTATAAAGATTTTTCTTTTTGGGCAAGTAGTGGTTAAGTGTCATTCTTCTTGACAGACAAAATAAGACATCTTATGAGGATATGTCTTTTTAGGATTATACCTTTGAACATATCTATTTTTATTCTTATATGATTTCTTAGCAGGAGATTTCCTGAGATATTAAGTTTTTTTCTGAGAACTGTTTGAAATGTTTTCGTTTAGCTTTGACAATCTTCTCATACTTACTAAATCTATACTGATGAGTCATATGAATTTGGGAACATAAACCATAAACACGATATCTTATGAGGATATGTTTTTTTAGGATTATACATTCGAACATGTCTATCTTTATTCAGATATGGTTTGTTTAAGTTTTTTTGAAGACTTTTTGAAATATTTTCATTTAGGTTGGCAATCTTGTCATACTTATTAAATCCATACTGATGGTGTGTATAGATTTGGGAACAAAAATTATAATTGTGATTCTTTAATTGCTTTTGGATAGATATATAGGTGCATTTCTCTTTATTTTTTCAAACAGGAATTTGATTCGCAGACCTATATTATCGAATTGCGGGACAATGTTTTGGGTAACCCAAGCTTCATGTATTTCTTTCCCTAATTCTTTAGACAGTTTCGAAATCAACTACTCACCAAGTTTGCTAGAATAGTAATTTCCAGAAAAAGCGGTTAAAGGCTATGGGGTCCTTTGCAAAGTTTTTGTTCTACTTTTTGTTTCAGATTTGGATTTGCTCAAGGTTTCTCAATGCATTTTGTTGCTTAATAATCAATCAAGAATTGATATCTTTCGCAATTAAGATACAATGAGTCAATTAAGCAAAGTTAAGGATATTGTTAATTTAACTAGCTAATCTAACAACTTCATCTTGAAATTTCCTCTTGTAGGATTCTCATATTGCTCTAGCAATGTTGTCAAAATAGCTCACATCTTCTATTCATTTTTTTCACCATTCTTGTCACTATCTTGATGTTTATGTTGATAATTTTTAACTATATGAGTTGTTCATTATTCCAAATAATTATCATACATTCGAGGATTGCACGTAGTGATATTTAATAGGAATTCATTCTTGGAGAAGAAAGATTTCTCATTCAAACATTTTTTTTCCTGAAGTTCTAAGTAATTGATTTTCATGATCATAGATATTTACAACTCCTCTTGGGGGATGACCTATGTTATATTCCATTGGAACATGATCGTTATTCGAGCAGTACTGTTGCACTGGCCTAATATTAGGATTGTATAAAGGATTGTAAGATGAATTTTTTTCATCTTGTCCAACGTAATTCTTTCAATACTAGAAACTGAATCGTCGAGATGCCTGGATTAACTTCTAACGGTAACAACTCTATTTGGCCAACCTTGATTATCTTTATGTTTCCCTTATCATCACATACAAGGCATCATTGAGAGCAATCTATTCTATTTTTGGTATTGATATTATATTTAATTATTTATGCCAAATTCTTTTTGAGAAAAGGCATAAAGGCAACACTTTTGCCCCCAATTGAGGTGAAGGGTATGATAATGAAGTGATTATGGAGGCTTCATCTCCTGCATAGGGCAAATAAGTTTTTGCAATGNCATAAGGTCTTGTTTGAGTTCAAATCTAAACATCCACTTATAGAACAAAGGATTAAGATATTTGAACAATGTGTCAGTTCTGCCGAAAAAAATAGAAAACATCATAAGTTATGATAGGGACAATTGAAAAGCAATTCTAAATGACAAAAATCTCATCAATTCCTGTGAGGATAATCATGAATTCCTTGAGCTTGCGCTCAATGAAGTTGAACTAGAACCTGATATTGAACGTTTGTTAATCATCTGCAATTTTGAGAAATTCATCAGTTCCAAGTTTTAGCTAAACTGAATATTCATGGTTATGAAATCACTCTCCCTGCATTCATTGATACAGGAGCAACTACTAATTCAATTTTTGTTGATTTCGTATCATCTACATATATTTCTTTGAGTGAAAACCGAGGCATACATCTCAATTCGACGGTTTCGTGCTTTAACTTGCCCATATTATCAGAAATTGTCATCCGTTTGTCCAGACTCATTGCCAACCATGGTCTAAATCTTATAGTGTTGAAGAAATATCGATTCGTCCCGAGGCACCGCACATTGAATTTTCTATCAAGGTTATTTTGGAACTCAATTTCTTCTTGAAATCTAATGGAAGTTTGATGCTTACCGATTACCTTCGCATCTTTCGCCATTCCACTACGGTTCTATCATAGTTAATTACGCACATAAATAGTACGCTTGAGCATGGTGAGAAAATATCAAAATTGCTTACACCAAATATTTTAACTGAAAACATTTCTAAAAGAAAATAATGCAAGAAATAATGCAAGTATAAAATTCCCGGCGCATGTTTTTAAATAAACCTGATATTCTTGATTGAACAAGAATATGACCAAGTTTTACTAAGACCAATGCCTGTGCATTATGACTTTTCAAAGGTGTTTTATCCTAATGATGATGTGTTTTATCGTGATAATTATGCTTGTAATACTAATGATGTGTACAATTTGCAAAATTATGTTTCTTGTTTACAACTTATAGGATTAGTAACTCAGAATGATATCGACAAATTTGTTTCATTGTTAGAAAAGATAGGGATACTTAGAGAAAGTCCTATGAAGTATTGGAATAAAGATAAGATATTTTGTGAGTTGAAAATTCTGAACAATAATATCAATATTAAGAGAGGAGATATAAAGTACAACTACTAGAAAATTGAGGAATGCAAGATGCACATTAGTCAGTTGATTAAATTAGGAGTTATTCGTGAATTCAAATTAAGGCATAAAAATCCTTCTATGATTGTGATTAAAGAAAATGAACAAAATGGAGTTCAATCTAGTATGATTTTTAATTATAAAAAAATGAATGATAATAGTGAATTCGATGGATACAAAATTCTCTAAGAACCAGTTACTCGATAAAATTCAAATCGCGCAGCGGTTTAGTAAGTTTAATCTGAAATCTGGATTTTGACAAATTAAGGTGCAATATGATTCTATTGAATGCACTTTCTTCACCTGTCCTGAAGACCACTATGAATGGTTAGTTATGTTTTTTTTATTGAAAAATGAACCTCAAGTTTTTCAAAGAAAAATGGATGTCTTTAAAAAAATCTCTAGTTTCACTTGCGTTTACATTGATGATATCTTAATATTCTCTCACAGAAGAGATGAACATCATTCACATCTGTGTAGTGCTTTCACTTTGTTTGAAGCGCATGGTCTTATTATTTCAATGAAAAGTATGACGCGCTCTCAACACATTAAATTCTTAGGATTCGAGATAGGAAAATGAAAGATAAACCTACAAACACATATATCAAAAAGATTTTAGAAATGTCTGATAAATTGAAAGATTTGAAACTCTTAAGATAATTTATAGGATTACTGGACTATGATAGACCCTGCATTAAAATTTTTTCAAAATATTCAAAACCTTTATACATTAAGACTTTTTTGAAGGGAAATAAGAAATTTAATCACGAAGATAGCTTGTTAGTTCAGAAGATTAAAGGTTTGGTCACAGATTTGTCAGTATTATTGTTGCATTTGGACATCGATTTCCTTATTATCAAATCTGACAGTTGTTAAAATGAGTGGGGTGGCACACTCATCAAATAAACAAATAAGTTTAGTTGTAAAAACGAAGAGTTCCTTGAAGTTTGGTGATTTTTACAAGTTGCCTAAGTTTGAAGATGTTGAAACTTATCATAAGTCTGATCCATCGCTTTACGAAGTTCAGAAATGCATTATCGACAACATTTGTAACATGATTACTGAAGGTTTGATGTACGACAAAGAGTTGATCATTGGTACTCTTACAAATTATTCTCTCACGACTATCAAGAAACTTAATGTTGATCTCATTTTCAGTGAGGTCTTAGTTTTTCTTTCTTCAGAGCCTAAGATCTAGCCTTAGGATTACCTGTAGACCATCCTAGAAGACTTATATTGGAACCCACCTTATGTAGGACTACGAACCACTTCTTGACCCATTTTTACGAAGACCTCGCATGAGTGATCTCAAGCACTCAACTTCTAGTTGCAAGGACTAAGGATCAACATGAGGAGGGCTCGAAAATGAGTTCCCATAGGATCACAAGGCCTTAGGTGAATTTTTCGTGACTCGGCTATGCAAACACTGCAATTCACACATTCAACATGCGTAAACCTAGAAATTTACGTCAACGACACTCACGCCCATTGCATCGTCAATTAAACCAAAATCGAATTTCAAAATGATTCGTCACGGGCCCAAAATTAAAAAATAAATAAATTTGACTCTTTTTCGACGCATTTGTTGGTAAACTTATCCGGATGACCCCAAATGACAAAATGGAACACGCGAGCGTGTCCGGAACGTTGACTTTAGCCATGAAGGACACCCATATTGCTATGGTTCCGCGCACACGCAAACGACACTAAAATCGATGCATATTAAAATTAATTAAAAGAGGCGAGTTTAGGCTTGACCACGGTTCGATTCGGGCTAAACATAACACAATTATGTTAGGTCGGGCTGACAACCCAATTTGTAATTTGAAATTTGAAATTTCAATTAACCCTACCTAAATCCTTAATTAAATTTAATCAGGCATTATTAGTTTCCAATTAGGCCTGCTGCTTTAACGGAAACCACTTAATTCTCCCTGGAACGTCTTTCTGGAATTCACGCGATAAAAAAAATAAGCACCGTCTCCTTCTCCTCATTCGGCCCCCCTCTTCCTCTCTCGAGACTCACCTACCCGCCTCCTCTCTGCACCGAAGCCCTCACCCCTCCTCCCTGCATTGAAGCCCTCGCTTCTTCTCCCTGCACTGAAGCCCTCTCCTCTCCTCCTTGCACAGAAGTCCTCGCCCCTCTTCATCGGTCCCGCTTGGCCAGAAGCACTCCAGCACTCGCCCGATTTGGCCCCATTCGATCCCCATCCCGCCTGCTTCTTCCTCACTCGATCGAAGCCAAAGAAATCTCCTCTCCTCTGCACCAAAGCACTCGCCCCTCTGCGAACCGAAGCCCTCTCCTTCTCTGCGCCGAGCCCGCTCACCTGCTTTGCTCTCCCCTGCATCGAAGTTTTCACCCGCTTGCCTCCTCTCTGCGTCGAGCACGCTCGCCTCCTCGTTGCGCCGAGCCTACTCACCTTTGCTCTCCCCTGCATCGAAACAACTCTTCCGCCTTCGGTCCCTCCCTCACTTGCTCCTCTCGATCCCGCCTCTTTCCTCGCTCAATCGAAGCCACACACCCCCACCTTCCTCGCTGCACCTAGAACTCTTGCTCGACTCTTCTGAAAACCACCCTTGCCTTTTCCTGGCATTCAGCTCGCCTCTTCCTCTCCTGCTGAAAGCTTCTCATCTAAAGCTCCCTCACTTCTCCCCTGAAAAAGGCATTCGAGTTCATCAAAGGTTTGTGCCCTCCTAAGGTATTGTTTTCTGATTCACTTTCTCGAAGGTTGCCGATTCAATCATACATTCTTCTAAGTCCCAAATAAATTCCGGATTCTTAAAACTAACTACTTTAGTTATGCCAAAAGAAGATTTATTTGCTTTGAATCTGAAATTTTCATGCGTTTAATCCCAAATTGGTGAAAATCAGAAATCAATATACATATATATTTACTTTTGGGAAGATTTAAGAATCTTGGTTTCGCTTGCTCTCTCTCTGGACTTTTGTCTTCCTGCTTATCTCCTTTGCTGCATCTTTTCCATCATTATATTTACATCTTGCTTCAGCAAAATTAAGCGAGGAATAACTTCTATCCTTCTTTGCTCATTGAAAGATATAAGTTGATGGATGAAAATTTGGCCATAGCTATGCACTCTGGATGAGTATTTGTTCCTGTAGATAATTAATTACTTATGCAACATACAATTCATCGGGAATTTTTACATCTAACTCTATGAGTTTTAATTCCTTTGTGGATGTGTCACTTTACCTGTCATTTTGAGGCTGTTTTATACACTGTTTTGAAGACAATTAAAGCATCATTTTGAGGTTGTTTTATACACTGTTTTGGAGACATTAAAAGCACCGTTGTGGTTTTTTTTTTAAACACTGCTTTGAAAGTATTTTGTGGGCTGGGTTTTAGAACAGTTTTGGCAATGTTTTGGAACTATTTAGGGGTGTTTTTATTGACTGATTTGGAGAGGTTTGCATCCTGTTTTGAGATGAATTTAAGGGTTATTTTGGGGTGTATTGTGGGCTGGTTTTGGATCAGTTTTTGCACCACTTTGACACTGTTTTGAGCACTATAAATCATCATTTTGAGTGCCTTAGTTGGCTGGTTCTTGGCACGGTTTTGACACCATTTTGGGGCATTTTGGTGGGTTGATTTGAGGCAATCCATGCACTGTTTTGGGGCATTTTGGTGGGCTGATTTGATGCAATCCATGCACTGTTTTGGTGGCATTAAATGTATCATTTTGGGGTTGTTTTATGCACTGTTTTAGAGAGTTTATGTAGCTTTTAAACGCTGACGCGATTTAGAGTTAGTTTTAGAGAGCCATTTTTCCCATTATTTTGGGTTTCAATTGATTGTTATTTAAACGCTTTTAGGAGGATTCACTTGTTATTTCTCCTCTTTGCTTTGCTAATTTTGGAAGTGAGCCGACCTTCCTCTTTCTTTTATTTTTTTCCCTTGTTAAATTGTTAAGTCAAAATGAGAATTTCTGATTTAATTATTTGAAAAATACTTAAAGATATTTGAGGATTAGTTGAAAAATACTTAATTAAAGGTAAAACATTTTAAATCACTTCAAGCATAGGTTAAAGTGTAGGCTTTCTAAATTTTATGAGCATTCCCTATGTGATTGTTCATCTACCTAATTTTCGAATGAATTAGAAAACTAGACACTTGATCTTAATTCATAAATTGATTAAAACACTAAACATGAGGATACACTAAGATGTGGTTCATGACTTCCTTAATTTAATCAAATAGTGAAATTTCTACCGTGACTTAACCTACAGTGAAACCCAATGCACCGGGATTTGAGCTTGAACATTACATTCAAATTCTTCTGGCAATTGGGGACATTTGTTAATGTCGCATATGGATCACTGGACTAGAATAAGTCCAAGGTCTTGGTAGCGAGGGTAATAACGACATTGCTTATTTGTGTTTAAATGAGAGATATGAAGTAGAATTATTTGAATAGTATCTCTTGTTTCAAAAACCTTCAATAAGGGAGAGGAATGACCGTTGATACTATTCGTCGACTCTTGGTGAGTTTGTTACCCCCGACGCTCTTAGGTTGCCAATAGTCCTAACTCGATTAGAGTGACTAGCCTGTGAACTACACTATTTTACGAAATATTTACAAAAATAAAACAAAATCTCATGTTTGTTTAAAAGAACTCTACATAAAAAAAAAACTTAAATAACAGCTTTTGTATGAAAATCAAAGAATTTTTTATATGAAAGCTTATAAAGGTCCATGTTTAGTCATTTGGATCGATGTTAATGACTGCCCTCCGTAGATTGTCGGGTTGGTAGCTCTTTTTCAAAGTCGGGAAGCACACAGTACAGCTCCAAGACCCCACTTTTATCGATGTTTTATATCTTGTCTTGATATTCCATATGTGATTACAGATTTTGCTTTGCTTGTTCGTGTTATGACTCGTTTTGATGTTTTTTACACTAGAGTTCTTGTTTTTTTTTCTTTTTTTGCAATTTATTTAAATTCCCTACAAATTATATTATGCTTCATGAACTAACCATGCAACGGTAGCAGAAGCCCAGTCACACATTTTATTTTATGCAATGCAGTTCTTTTATTTCCTTCATAATATTTCTTTACTTGCAAAACCAAAACAACAACAACAATAAAACACGAAACGTTGAAACATACATGGTCAAACCTCAAACCCTTAAACCCTGGAGCTACTACTACAGCAGGAGGCTCAGAGTCTAACTTCGTGGGCAACACGAAGAAGGGCTTGGATCGAGCAACAAGAGGATTTTCTTCAGCATTCTCTCCCTAATCTAAATAAAAACCCATATGTAGCTCGCCCAACGCTACACCTCACACCATCTTTAGGCTCCTGTGCAACCATGTTGTGCAGCGTAAGACTTAGCTCATCTTAGGTTTCGAGGTTGTCATCCGGTACGACGTAAACTCTTATATCTCTACGGGCTATTTGTATAATCGGATATTATGCAAATATAAGTCCAAAATAATAAAATTGGCAGGATTAAACACACAAATAACGCCGTCTCCAAAATGTAGCAACACGGTAGGATAGTTTGGGAAGTTCTGAGGGCTCTCCTCAGGATCTGTGACATCCTCTACCGTTTCCTTCCTTTGACTCTTGAAAATAATTGTTCTTACTTGAGCTACTCTCACTTGCTTTTCCACGTCTTACTGTGAAAACCTAAACCTTAAATTCTTGAAGACTAGTACCCTTGATTATTATCGAGAGTTTTCTCAGGTGACCCAAGTCATTTGGGATGTAATTAACTATACGGGTTTGCCTCTATAGGGAACTTGGAATCCAGGTAAAATAAACCCCATTTAATCTTTGTCTTAGATAGGAGAACTTGTCGGTCACACATAAAAGGTTCGCAGACCAAACAAATGTCACAAATCTGTTAGTTTGTATGATTGGGTCTATCACCGAGGTATATACTTATCTTTTGGGAATGTGTAATATTCGCGGTATCAGACACAATTCTATAGATTATTGGATGAATGAGATCCATTTGGTCTCATTTTTCAAAAATTAAAACACTATTTTCAAAATACAAAAATTATATACCTTTTTTATTAAATTAAATTGACAAAATTATTTTCAATATCAAAAAGTTGACCAACACCTAATGGTAAGAAATTCCTTTGCTAGATCATCCTTACTCCACCTCAACCTGTTATCTATTCAATTTGGAAAGAAGTCAAAGAAAATATCAATTATGGAGAAAAATCTACTTGGAAAATATCTTACAACTTTATCGGAGCTTGTGATGAAATAAAAAAAAAACCATTGGTCCGAACTTCTTCATCTCTCCATCTTTGGTCACTTATGATAGATTTATTCCATTGAGTGTAGCAATCATATTTTGTTTTAACCAGATCATGTTATTGATCAAATACTTAAGACTGATACAAAAGCATGCAGAGTAAAAAAGAATCATGAAAGATCGAAATAATTCCATATATGCGAACTGTGAAGGATATCTACTGGAAGATATGAGATTCAAAATTCTTGAAAAACCAATGAAGAAAGGTTCAGTGAGTTTACAAAGATACAATAATTTCTAAAGAAATTGGACACAGAACATAGCAATGCTCTTGGTAAGATCCTTTCTAAGTAGATTTTCCTCCACAGGCTTGATATTTTAAGGCGGAGTAAAGACGATATAACAAAGAAATCTCTTCCATAGTCATTGAAATTCTAAAGCGGAGTAAAGACAATATAACAAAGACATTTCCTCCATAGATTTTCCTCCGTAGGCGTTGATATTTTAGGCATTGATATTTCCTCTATGTGACAATATGTTGGCTTCTCTTTAAGTTGAATGGATGCTAGATTGAGGTGAAGTAAAGACGATATAACAAAGAAATTTCTTATCTTCATATTTTTTGATAGTCGTGAAAAGATAATTTGTATGAGTACCAATGATCGACTCTGTCACATATCAAACCTTCAATAGTCATATTTCAAATGTTATTGATAATACATTTTTGAACTTTATCAAGGGATGGATCATGCTTGTGATAAGTTCCAACATTTTCAAATATGGGAAACTTGTACAATGTGAACTGATCGCCAAACTTCATTTAACTCTGTGAACACTCCATTGGTAATCTACCAAGGCACAATTTTCCTTTAGAATGTGAATTGATCTCAATTTCTACAAGACAAACATCGTCAGGAAAATCTGCATCAGCAAACAAGTCCTTTTATATGCTCCCAATAAATATTAAGAACTCTATTCGTGATATAATCAAAGAACTTCAACCATCGTTTAAAGCTAAGATTATTCTTGGTTTCTTTTAGTTGTTTACCATACTTTATGATAGCCTCGCAATCAGTTCTGATTGTGATTTGTTTCTTATCACAGATAAACAAGTAAAAAGGCTTCAATATTTTATAAAATGTCAAGAAAATTGAAATCCAAAGAGATTAAATAACGTTTTTTCTTTATAAAGACCAGAAGCATACCTGTATATACTTTCTTCGATTTTGCCTTTGGACTTATTTGGTTTTTTGATGAGTGTGTCACCTCATCCATTTTCTCAACCGTCATATCCGATAACAAGGAAATCGGTGTTCAAAGACAACGATAATTCAGACACATCTGTAACCAAACATTTAATCTTCCGAACTAATAAGATATTGTTTTTAAATTTCCTAGTACCATTCAAATAAGTTATATTGTATAAATGTTTTGAATATTGTGAAAGATTTTTAATGTTGGGTCTGGTAGTTCAGTAATCCTAAAAATATTCTTAAGAGTATCAAATCTTTTAATTTGTTAGACATTTCTAAGATCTTTTTTGATATATGTGAATGAAGTTTTATATTTCTTTTTTTTATCTCAGATCCTAGGAATTCAATGTGTTGGTAACACAACATAATTTTCTTTTTTCAAATGGTAAAACCATGTGCTTCGAACAAAGTGAATGTAGTATATAAATGTGAAAGATGTTTATTTCTCGCGTGAGAGAATATTAGAATATTATCAATTTATACGCAAGTGAAATCGGAGATTTTTCAAAAGACATCATTCATATTCTTTGAAAAACTTAGGGTGCATTTTTCAATCCAAACAGTATAACTAATCATTAATAGCGTCATTCAGGGCAGGTGAACATAGTGCATTCAATAAAATCAGAGTGCATCTTAATTTTTCAAATCCAGATTTCATATCAAACCTATTAAACCATCGACTGTTTTCGATTTTGTTGAGTAACTGGTTCTTCGAGTTATTCGGGCAGTATTGCTGCACTGACCTAATATTAGGATAGTATGAAGGATTGTAAGTTGAATTTTTTTCATCCATCCCAACGTAATTCTTTTCAATACTAGAAACTAAATCGTCTAGATGCTTGGATCAACTTCTAACGATAACAGATCTATTTGGCCAACCTTGATTATCTTTATGTTTCCCTTATCATCAACATACAAGGCATCATTGAGAGCAATCTGTTCTTTTTTTGGTATTGATATTATATTTAATTATTTATGCCAAATTCTTTTTGAGAAAAGGCATAAAGGCAGCACTTTTGCCCCTAATTGAGGTGAAGGGTATGATAATAGGTGATTATGGAGGCTTCATCTCCTGCACAGGGCAAATGAGTTTTTACAATGATTGTAGAAATCTTAGGTGAATCATTGTACCAATTATATGCATGCATATATATATATATATATTTATTTGTTTATTGCCAGGAGTAACCAAAGTATCATCCATTAAGTTTCCAAGTTGGAGTGTGCCCCCAACCTTCTTCTTCCTTCGAGAAGTGTAAAACTACCATCCCTCGTCTGAAGACTGACTCATGTGATCCTCGGTTTGATTAGATATTAGAACCGCAGTAGAAGGAAAAACAGTCGTTGGCATGACGATATGTTCCAGTGTATGTATAGTTTGAATTGTCACCTCTGCACCTGATGTTTCCTGAATAGGAGCTGTGGGGCTATCCTGACTTTTGGTCCGAATTTTATCCCTTATTGTATGGTCAAGAGAAGGGTTCCCAGGGGCAGACACCATTTTCTGTCTTGTGGTGATTCCCTCCTTAGGTTAGCTATCATCAGGTTTGTTGGGAGCGCATTCAGGCACGTGGGGTGCACTAACGACATGTTCCTGCTTTTGACTATTTGTTCTCAACTGTGGGTGCAATTTGAAATATTTCTCTTGCGGGTATCCAAATATCTTACAGTGCTTGCAGTAGTAGAGTTTTTGTTACATAATGATTTTTTGCCAATAACCATCATTAGCAGAGCCAAGCCAAACTTCTTCAACATCTGGTAGTATAATATTCATTTCAATCAAAATCCTTGCAATAGAGGGCCTTGAGAAATGAACTGTTGGTGTGTTTACTTGCAAAAGTTTTTCAAAGATAATTCTAATTACATATAAGATAGGCAGATCAACGAATTAAATCTTGAGTTCAGGTAATGAGAACCATATAAGCGCAATTGGGGGTGCTTGACTGGGATCAAAATCAGAGGTCCATTTGAGCAATTTCATATGATTGCCCTCGATTGTGATGAAGTTCTTTGAGAAAATCCTTGTGTAATCTTCTTCTAGCTCAACTGTATCATAACATGTCTTCCGTCAAAAAACCCCACTTGCCAAACCCCAACTAGTTTGGAATCTTCAAAAACCTTCCTGATAATTTCCATTTTAGGGCGACCTAATTGGAACTTTCCAACTAGTAAAAAATTGTATTTTACTGCACGAGTTGAAATTCAATGTCAGAGAAGAATAGTGCTTGTTTGCCCGCCTTTTTCTCTATTTTTTTGATGAGGTTGCAATATCCATGTCCTGCAACAGAATCGTGGTAAAATCTGCAGGAACATCGGACTATCTGCAAGGTGGAAAGGGGAGCTGCATTTGTGAACCGCTGTAGCATCAGAGAGTTTGGCGGGATTATCACCGGCGAGGCTGGCGGCGTAGGAAAGCCCTGAGGTCATTAGCATGCTTCACAGAAGCACAGTAGGAGCATGGCGCAGCTTGCCGACTGCCACCGATGAAACGAGACGCGAGACGAAGCAGACGTGAAATTTTGTCGTCCGTCTTTGAGCACGACGAATGACACGAGACCGTTGCGACCAGACGAGATCGCTGCGACAGACGAGAAAGAGGAAATCGTTGGAAGAAACGCTGCGACCAGAAGAAGTTGATGACGAAAGCGTAACATATGCTATGGTTCGTCATGAGACGAAACCCTGGCAGAGCGGGATCGACGGCCATCGATCTCTCTCTCTCTCTCTCTCTCTCTATATATATATATATATATATATATATATATGAAATATATTTGTGTAGGAGGGTTAAATAATCTTTTATCATTTTGGAAGGACAATATTCTATCCATATATATGTATGTATGCCTGAATGTTTAGCAAGGGATTCGTCCTTCAATGCAAGGGTCATCAAGAGCAGCTATTTCTTGCTAAGCCAATGTAGGATCATGCCATCCCACACCATACATACATACATACTTGTTCAATTAGTTAATTAATTAAAAGGGATGGAGGCACTTGAATGTTTAGCAATGGATCCTACCTTCAATGTAATGGTGAATTAAATGATTTCTCACTGAGCCAATATAGGATCAAGCCATCCCACAACATGTTGTGCATCTAAGAAGGATGTCATTACCCCATGTGTTGGGAATATTAATTATTTTTTGCTTTGACTGCTTTTTCAACAAACCTTAGACTTAAGGATGGATGTCTACCAATGGCTTTTTTCCAGGCATACTTGGCTGTGGAAGTATCCTTTTCAGGACTAGGACAAACATCCATTAAATTAAAATATGGCATAGGTTAGCAATAAATGACGATTGATATTTTCATAATAAAAATTAACATAAATTTACCTTGAGATACGAAGCTTTACATGCATAATAGTCAGGGCAACTTGAGTTTGTGAAAAGATTGTTTAAATGAAACCTTTTGGTGCTTGAAAGTAGCCTTTCACCCAATCCACAAAATTGAGCGAAATTGAATGATGAATATGGTTTATTCCATTGTTATATTTGAAATTTATAGGCTTTTGAAATAAACTTACCAGTTCCTTACAATCTCTTAAAATTGTGGTCTTGCGAGACTAGTGAACTCCACAACAGCCCCAAAATTGTGATATCAATTATCCAAGATTTAAACCCCTAACATTAGATTATGTATGCTACCTTGAGTGGTACGTTCAATGTGTTTGAAATTTCAGAGACGCAGATCTAGATCTTTGCATCATAACCTCTACTATAATCAAGGCCTTGTAATATTGAATGAACGACATATATGGCTTATTTCATATTTATGTTTGAAATTTAAAGGCTTTTGAAACAAACATGCAATTTTCTTGCAAACTTATAAAATTGTCATCTTGCATTACTAGTGGACTCCACAAAAACCCCAAAATTGTGATACGTCTTATCCAAGAGTTAGACCCCTAACATTAGATTATCTATGTGATCTTGAGTGGCATGTCCAATGTGTTTGAAATTTTAGAGACAGATCTAGACCTTTGCATCATAACCTCTAGAATAGTCAAGGCAAGGTAATATGCACTTATGAAATCTACCACGTGCAATTTATTTGCTTTTCTAGTAGTACAGAAGGGTTTTTCGTACCAACTCCTTCTACCTAAAGGATTTAGTAGCCTTTAGTAAATACTGCAAGATGAAACTCCGATTTATGGTTTCTCATATTGTATTTTTTTAATAATGGTTCACATTGGTCTTGTTATTGATTCGTGCACAAGTTATTTTTATCTGCAAGTCTTTATTATTAACCTTCTTATTTTCATTCTTTTGCAAAATTTGTTGGTATATATAATTAATTAAGATACAGATGAGTAGGTTGCCTGTTCAGCTTCATTGAAACAGAAGATGTGTTGATATTAAACCCTCAAATTATTCTACAGTTTATTGACTTGATTCTTGTATCCATGTTTTCAACCCTCCTATCATTCTATAGTTTATTGTCTTTATTCTTGCATCCATGGTTTCAATGTGGCTTATTTAACCAAGGGGGTGTTTGGTAGTGCATTTTAGTAGGATTTCACTGGATTTACTAAATCCAGCAAAACACTAAAATGCGGGAGTTCCGTGGATTTTTGAATTTTTGGATTTTGGGTCCCAAATTTTGTCTTTGAGTCGGCTAAATCCAAGAGTACTAAATCCAGTGGTATGGTAGATTTAACGGATTTACAAGTTACTGATTTTNGGATTTTTGAATTTTTGGATTTTGGGTCCCAAATTTTGTCTTTGAGTCGGCTAAATCCAAGAGTACTAAATCTAGTGGTATGGTAGATTTAACGGATTTACAGTTTACTGATTTACTAAATTCTACTAATGCTAAATTCTACTTGCTGCCAAACACCTAAGAATTCAAATTAGCTTTTGAGCGGAGTTCCACCTGCTGGTGGTCAATTTGTACACTATATTTTTTTAATCCGGTTTATTTAATGTATTCTGGACATTCCAATTTGTTCATGAAGTTTCTAGTTTATTGAAATATGAAAAACCAACGAGCATTTTTTATCTCAAGGCTGCTTGTTGCCTAACTATTCAAATGTATTGGGCTATGGCATTAATGAATGCCATTTTTGCTCTGCTAGTTTCATTGTATTGCATTTTTATTTATTGTCAAAGNTATGAAAAACCAACGAGCATTTTTTATCTCAAGGCTGCTTGTTGCCTAACTATTCTAATGTATTGGGCTATGACATTCATGAATGCCATTTTTGCTCTGCTAGTTTCATTGTGTTGCATTTTTATTTATTGTCAAAGTTTTTTTTGTCCTGATCTAATAATCTGATTTTTTAAATGTTGTGCTAAATAAGTTGTATTGTCTGCCAGATAAGCTTGAATGTTGTGCACTAGTTTCAACAGGTCTGCACATTTCAGTTAAGGATCCAGCTTGTAATTTTTTTGCACATTATTTATTTTCAGATCACTGAATTACTGATCAACATCACAAAGCATGCTTTGATGCCAAAGCATGAAATATTAAATGAGGAAGAAAAGCAAAAGCTTTTGAAGAAATATAATGTTCAGGACCACCAGGTACATTGACACTCGTAATGCTATACATTTTTGAAAATAAATTGCAATACAGTTTCCTGGTTTCCTTTATTACCTTGACATATTCAACTATTGGCTATTGGCAACATTGTTTTTGATTCTTTATGGCTTGTTTTCCACCCACCTATCTTATGTTTTCAAGCAACTTTGAGCATTTCTCATTTCCTTGTTATTTAAAGGAATTTAGGGTATCAAATTCTGGGTAATTTTGTTTGCTAGATCTTTATAAAAGCTTGTCTTCGGCTAAAAGCAACTTGACTACCAAAATTTATTTATTTGTTACGGAGGCATTTCATAGTTGCAGTTAAAACCTCTTTTGTATTTCTTGAGATGTGGCAGCTTTTTAAAACCCTTGGTATATGTACGAACCATGTGACTCCCTCAGAAAAGCCCCAGCCTCACACTGATTTCCTTCTCTCCCTTGCCGCAATGATCAGTTTCTCTCTCCTGCTTGCGAATTCTCTGTCTAGGCTTCATTGTGACTTGATCTGGTCTTTCGTTGCCTACTATTTCATTGCCTACCATTTCGTTGCCTACCATCTATCTTCTCTTGCTGACATTGCCGTTGCTCAACTTTTTGATGCTGCCAGTTTAGATAAAATTTTCATCCTATTTTCAAAGACAACATTAAAAAAAAAATCCATTAAAATCAGAAGAAAAAATATAACCATATATGATATCATATAAAAAATATATTCTATCTGCTTCTCATGATATAGTTGTTTCATTTAATTTTAGTTATAGTTTAATTTTGGTTTATAAATTTGTAATTTGTTTAATTTATGTATGTTGCTCATCAAAGATGTATTGGGTTAAAATCTTTTATTTTTTATTGATTTCTTTCTATTTTTAAACTCCAAGGATCATTATTTTAACTTTTAATATCTAATGTCTACATGGTTAACTTGGATATTTGTACACTCACACACTCATATATATTTATATTATTCATATAATTCATGCTTCTCCATTTCTTTTTTAGGAGTTTACTTTTTCCGATAGTTTTCTTTGTTGATTTAGATTANCTGCTTCTCATGATATAGTTGTTTCATTTAATTTTAGTTATAGTTTAATTTTGGTTTATAAATTTGTAATTTTTTTAATTTATGTAAGTTGCTCATCAAAGATGTATTGGGTTAAAATCTTCTATTTTTTATTGATTTCTTTCTTTTTTTTAAACTCCAAGGATCATTATTTTAACTTTTAATATCTAATGTCTAAATAGTTAACTTGGATATTTGTACACTCACACACTCATATATATTTATATTATTCAGATAATGCATGCTTCTCCATTTNCTAGTTTGGAATCTTCAAAAACCTTCCTGATAATTTCCATTTTAGGGCGACCTAATTGGAACTTTCCAACTAATAAA
The DNA here is from genome assembly GCA_002079205.1 of Phalaenopsis hybrid cultivar. Taxonomy (NCBI): domain Eukaryota; kingdom Viridiplantae; phylum Streptophyta; class Magnoliopsida; order Asparagales; family Orchidaceae; genus Phalaenopsis; species Phalaenopsis hybrid cultivar. Next base: position 56,997 of record JXCR01142810.1, on the reverse strand, counting down.
AAATTGTATTTTACTGCACGAGTTGAAATTCAACGTCAGAGAAGAATAGTGCTTGTTTGCCCGCCTTTTTCTCTACTTTTTTTGATGAGGTTGCAATATCCGTGTCCTGCAACAGAATCATGGTAAAATCTGCGGGAACATCGGACTATCTGCAAGGTGGAAAGGGGAGCTGCATTTGTGAATCACTGTAACATCGGAGAGTTTGGCGGGATTATCACCGGCGAGTCTGGCGGCGTAGGAAAGCCTTGAGGTCCTTAGCATGCTTCACAGAAGCACAGTAGGAGCATGGCGCAGCTTGCCGACTGCCACCGATGAAACGAGACGCGAGACAAAGCAGACGTGAAATTTTGTCGTCCGTCTTTGAGCACGACGAATGACATGAGACCGTTGCGACCAGACGAGATCGCTGCGACAGACGAGAAAGAGGAAATCGTTGGACGAAACGCTGCGACCAGAAGAAGTTGACGATGAAAGCGTAACAGATGCTATGGTTTGCCATGAGACGAAACCCTAGCAGAGCAGGAACGATGACCATCGATTTCTCTCTCTCTCTCTCTCTCTCTCTATATATATATATATATATATATATATGAAATATATTTGTGTAGGAGGATTAAATAATCTTTATCATTTTGGAAGGACAATATTCTATCCATATATATGTATGTATGCCTGAATGTTTAGCAAGGGATTCGTCCTTCAATGCAAGGGTCATTAGGAGCAGCTATTTCTTGCTAAGCCAATGTAGGATCATGCCTTCCCACACCATACATACATACACACATACTTGTNATATATATATATATATATATTGCTAGGAGTAACTAAAGTATTATCTATTAAGTTTCCAAGTTGCTGTGTGCCCCCAACCTTCTTCTTCCTTCGAGAAGTGTAAACCTATCATCCTTCATCTGAAGACTGACTCATGTGATCATCAATCTGATTAGATATTAGAACCGCAATTAAAAAAAAGACAGTCGTTGGCACAACGATAGGTTCCAGTGTATGTGTAGTGTGAATTGTTACCTCTGCACCTGATGTTTCCTGAATAGGAGCTGCAGGCTATCCTGACTTTCGATCCGAATATTATCCCTTATAGTATAGTCAGAAGAAGGGTTCCCAGGGGCAGACACCATTTCCTATCTTGTGGTGATTCCCTCCTCAGGTTGGTTGTCATCAGGTTTGTTGGGAGCGTGTTCAGGCATGTGGGGTGCACTAACGACATGTTCTTGCTTTTGACTATTTGTTCTCAACTGTGGGTGCAATCTGAAATATTTTTTTGCGGGTGTCTAAACATCTTGCAGTGCTTGCAGTAGTAGGGTTTTTGTTACATAATGATTGTTTGCCAAGAACTATTATGAGCAGAGCCAAGCCAAACTTCTTCAACATCTGGTAGTGTAATATCCATTTCAATCAAAATCCTTGAAATAGAAGGCCTTGAGAAATGAACTATAGGTGTGTCTACCTGCAAATGTTTTTCAAGGATAATTCCAATTGCATATAAGATAGACGGATTAAAGAATTGAATCTTGAGTTCAGGTAATGAGAACCATATAGGCGCAATTGGGGGTTCTTGACTGGGATTAAAATCAGGGGTCCATTTAAGCAATTTCATATGATTGCCCTCGATTGTGATGAAGTTCTTTGAGAAAATCCTTGTGTAATCTTCTTCCATGCTCAACTGTATCATAACATGTCTTCCGTCGAAAAGACCCACCTGCCAAACCCCAACTACTTTGAAATCTTCAAAAACCTTCCTGATAATCTCCATTTTAGGGCGACCTAATTGAAACTTTCCAACTAGTAAAAATTTGTATTTTTCTGCACGAGTTGAAATTCAACATCAGAGAAGAATAATGTTGGTTTGCCCGCCTTTTTCTCTACTTTTTTGATGAGATTGCAATCTACATGTCCTGCAATAGAATCGTGGTAAATCTGCGGGAACATTAGACTACCTGTAAGGTGGAAAGGGGAGCTGCATTTGTGAACCACTATAGCATTAGAGAGTTTGGCAGGATTATCACCGGCGAGGGCGGCGGCGTAGGAAAGCCCTGAGGCCATTAGCGTGCTTCACAGAAGCACAGTAGGAGCCTGGCGCAGCTTGCTGACTGCCACCGACGAAACGAGACATGAGACGAAGCATACGTGAAATCCTGTCGTCCGTCTTTGAGCACGACGAATGACACGAGACCGCTGCGACCATATGAGATCGCTGTGACAGATGAAAAAAGAGGAAATCGTTGGACGAAAACGCTGTGACCAGAAGAAGTTGACGACGAAAGCGTAACAGATGCTAGGGTTCGCCATGAAACGAAACCCTAGCAGAGCGGGAACGACGACCATCGATCTCTCTCTCTCTCTCTATCTATATATACATATATATACATATATATATGAAATATATTTGTGTAGGAGGGTTAAATAATCTTTATCATTTTGGAAGGGCAATATTCTATCCATATATATGTATGTATGCCTGAATGTTTAGCAAGGGATTCGTCCTTCAATGCAAGGGTCATCAAGAGCAGCTATTTCTTGCTAAGCCAATGTAGGATCATGCCATCCCACACCATACATACATACATACTTACTCAATTAGTTAATTAATTAAAAGGGATGGAGGCTCTTGAATGTTTAGCAATGGATCCTACCTTCAATGTAATGGTGAATTAAATGATTTCTCACTGAGCCAATATAGGATCAAGCCATCCCACAACATGTTGTGCATCTAAGAAGGATGTCATTACCCCATGTGTTGGGAATATTAATTATTTTTTGCTTTGACTGCTTTTTCAACAAACCTTAGACTTAAGGATGGATGTCTACCATGGCTTTTTGCCAGACATACTTGGCTGTGGAAGTATCCTTTTCAGGACTGGAACAAATATCCATTAAATTAAAATATGGCATAGGTTAGCAATAAATGACGAGTGATATTTTCATAATAAAAATTAACATAAATTTACTTTGATATACGAAGCTTTACATGCATAATAGTCAGGGCAACTTGAGTTTGTGAGAAGATTGTGTAAATGAAACCTTTTGGTGCTTGAAAATAGCCTTTCACCCAATCCACAAAATTGAGTGAAATTGAATGATAAATATGGCTTATTCCATTGTTATATTTGAAATTTAAAGGCTTTTGAAACAAACTTACCGGTTCCTTACAATCTCTTAAAATTGTGGCCTTGCGAGACTAGTGGACTCCACAACAGCCCCAAAATTGTGATATCAATTATCCAAGATTTAGACCCCTAGCATTAGATTATCTATGCTACCTTGAGTGGTATGTTCAATGTGTTTGAAATTTCAGAGACGCAGATCTAGATCTTTGCATCATAACCTCTACTATAGTCAAGGCCTTGTAATATTGAATGAACAACATATATGGCTTATTTCATATTTATGTTTGAACTTTAAAGGCTTTTGAAACAAGCATGCAATTTTCTTGCAAACTCTTAAAATTGTCATCTTGCATGACTAGTGAACTCCACAAAAACACCAAAATTGTGATACGTATCATCCAAGAGTTAAACCCCTAACATTAGATTATCTATGTGATTTTGAGTGGCATGTCCAATGTGTTTGAAATTTTAGAGACACAGATCTAGACCTTTGCATCATAACCTCTAGAATAGTCAAGGCAAGGTAATATGCACTCATGAAATCTACCACGTGCAATTTATTTGCTTTTCTAGTAGTACAGAAGGGTTTATTCGTACCAACTCCTTCTACCTAAAGGATTTAGTAGCCTTTAGTAAATACTGCAAGATTAAACTCCGGTTTATGGTTTCTCATATTGTATTTTTTTGATAATGGTTCACATTGGTCTTGTTATTGATTCGTGCTGAAGTTATTTTTATCTGCTAGTCTTTATTATTAACCTACTTATTTCCATTCTTTTGCAAAATTTGTTGGTATATATAATTATTTAAGATACAGATGAGTAGGTTGCCTGTTCAGCTTCATTGAAACAGAAGATGTGTTGATATTAATTCTACAGTTTATTGACTTGATTCTTGTATCCATGTTTTCAACCCTCCTATTATTCTATAGTTTATTGTCTTTATTCTTGCATCCATGGTTTCAATGCGGTTTATTTAACCAAGGGGGTGTTTGGTAGTGCATTTTAGTAGGATTTATCACTGGATTTACTAAATCCAGCAAAACACTAAAATGCGGGAGTTCCGTGGATTTTTGAATTTTTGGATTTTGGGTCCCAAATTTTGTCTTTGAGTCGGCTAAATCCAAGAGTACTAAATCCAGTGGTATGGTAGATTTAACGGATTTACAAGTTACTGATTTTCTAAATTCTACTAATGCTAAATTCTACTTGCTGCCAAACACCTCCTAAGAATTCAAATTAGCTTTTGAGCGGAGTTCCACCTGCTGGTGGTCAATTTGTACACTATATTTTTTTAATCCGGTTTATTTAATGTATTCTGGACATTCCAATTTGTTCATGAAGTTTCTAGTTTATTGAAATATGAAAAACCAACGAGCATTTTTTATCTCAAGGCTGCTTGTTGCCTAACTACTCTAATGTATTGGGCTATGAAATTCATGAATGCCATTTTTGCTCTGCTAGTTTCATTGTGTTGCATTTTTATTTATTGTCAAAGTTTTTTTTCCTGATCTTATAATCTGATTTTTTAAATGTTGTGCTAAATAAGTTGTATTGTCTGCCAGATAAGCTTGAATGTTGTGCACTAGTTTCAACAGGTCTGCACATTTCAGTTAAGGATCCAGCTTGTAATTTTTGCACATTATTTATTTTCAGATCACTGAATTACTGATCAACATCACAAAGCATGCTTTGATGCCAAAGCATGAAATATTAAATGAGGAAGAAAAGCAAAAGCTTTTGAAGAAATATAATGTTCAGGACAACCAGGTACTTTGACACTCGTAATTGCTATACATTTTTGAAAATAAATTGCAATACAGTTTCCTGATTTCCTTTATTACATTCACATATTCAACTATTGGCTATTGGCAACATTGTTTTTGATTCTTCATGGCTTGTTTTCCACCCACCTATCTTATGTTTTCAAGCAACTTTGAGCATTTCCCATTTCCTTGTTATTTAAGTGAATTTAGGGTATCAAATTCTGGGTAATTTTGTTTGCTAGATCTTTATAAAAGTTTGTCTTCGGTTAAAAGCAACTTGACTATCAAAATTTATTTATTATTTACGGAGGCATTTCATAGTTGCAGTTAAAACCTCTTTTGTATTTCTTGAGATGTGGCAGCTTCTTAAAACCATTGGTATATGTACGAACCATGTGACTCCCTTNTTCTTGCATCCATGGTTTCAATGTGGCTTATTTAACCAAGGGGGTGTTTGGTAGTGCATTTTAGTAGGATTTATCACGGGATTTACTAAATCCAGCAAAACACTAAAATGCGGGAGTTCTGTGAATTTTTGAATTTTTGGATTTTGGGTCCCAAATTTTGTCTTTGAGTCAGCTAAATCCAAGAGTACTAAATCCAGTGTTATGGTAGATTTAACGGATTTACAATTTACTGATTTACTAAATTCTACTAATGCTAAATTCTACTTGCTGCCAAACACCTCCTAAGAATTCAAATTAGCTTTTGAGCGGAGTTCCACCTGCTGGTGGTCAATTTGTACACTATATTTTTTTAATCTGGTTTATTTAATGTATTCTGGACATTCCAATTTGTTCATGAAGTTTCTAGTTTATTGAAATATGAAAAACCAACGAGCATTTTTTATCTCAAGGCTGCTTGTTGCCTAACTATTCTAATGTATTGGGCTATGACATTCATGAATGCCATTTTTGCTCTGCTAGTTTCATTGTGTTGCATTTTTATTTATTGTCAAAGTTTTTTTTGTCCTGATCTAATAATCTGATTTTTTAAATGTTGTGCTAAATAAGTTGTATTGTCTGCCAGATAAGCTTGAATGTTGTGCACTAGTTTCAACAGGTCTGCACATTTCAGTTAAGGATCCAGCTTGTAATTTTTTTGCACATTATTTATTTTCAGATCACTGAATTACTGATCAACATCACAAAGCATGCTTTGATGCCAAAGCATGAAATATTAAATGAGGAAGAAAAGCAAAAGCTTTTGAAGAAATATAATGTTCAGGACCACCAGGTACATTGACACTCGTAATGCTATACATTTTTGAAAATAAATTGCAATACAGTTTCCTGGTTTCCTTTATTACCTTGACATATTCAACTATTGGCTATTGGCAACATTGTTTTTGATTCTTTATGGCTTGTTTTCCACCCACCTATCTTATGTTTTCAAGCAACTTTGAGCATTTCTCATTTCCTTGTTATTTAAAGGAATTTAGGGTATCAAATTCTGGGTAATTTTGTTTGCTAGATCTTTATAAAAGCTTGTCTTCGGCTAAAAGCAACTTGACTACCAAAATTTATTTATTTGTTACGGAGGCATTTCATAGTTGCAGTTAAAACCTCTTTTGTATTTCTTGAGATGTGGCAGCTTTTTAAAACCCTTGGTATATGTACGAACCATGTGACTCCCTCAGAAAAGCCCCAGCCTCACACTGATTTCCTTCTCTCCCTTGCCGCAATGATCAGTTTCTCTCTCCTGCTTGCGAATTCTCTGTCTAGGCTTCATTGTGACTTGATCTGGTCTTTCGTTGCCTACTATTTCATTGCCTACCATTTCGTTGCCTACCATCTATCTTCTCTTGCTGACATTGCCGTTGCTCAACTTTTTGATGCTGCCAGTTTAGATAAAATTTTCATCCTATTTTCAAAGACAACATTCAAAAAAAATCCATTAAAAATCAGAAGAAAAAATATAACCATATATGATATCATATAAAAAATATATTCTATCTGCTTCTCATGATATAGTTGTTTCATTTAATTTTAGTTATAGTTTAATTTTGGTTTATAAATTTGTAATTTTTTTAATTTATGTAAGTTGCTCATCAAAGATGTATTGGGTTAAAATCTTCTATTTTTTATTGATTTCTTTCTTTTTTTTAAACTCCAAGGATCATTATTTTAACTTTTAATATCTAATGTCTAAATAGTTAACTTGGATATTTGTACACTCACACACTCATATATATTTATATTATTCAGATAATGCATGCTTCTCCATTTCTTTTTTATGAGTTTACTTTTTCCGATAGTTTTCTTTGTTGATTTAGATTGTATTAGTTTTGATATTTTTTTAAACATGCCTTCTACTTAATTGGAAGACTTTAATCATGCCATTATTTTTAGAATTATGGACACAGATTAATAAATTTTAGTGCACTTGAAAATGATTGCAATATTAGGTTTTTCGTTTTCAAACATTGGGCTATTATGGATTTCTAATGATGTGTATTCTTTAAATTTTTTTTTTTAAATTATTGTGAATTATTTATAGCACTTGTTATTCCTATGATTGATCTCATGATGATTTCTCTGTGTTTGCCAAAACTATTGACTATGACCAACTAAAGCTTGGTGTTAACTGTTATGGTGATCTCCTTATCAGCATATATAGATATAGTATTATATACCTGCTTTTTACAATTATAAGCTATTGAATGCTATAATAAATTAATTAAAGCGCATGCTACTAATTGTATGATACTTTTATATGTTTAGATATGTTTTAATTTAAGTAACAAGAAAATTAGCATGCTCTTTGTTCTGAACATGATCGTTCCGCTTGTTTTTTGAAGTTCTAATATCGAAGAAGATAATGTTATCTTATAAGGATATGCTAGTGATTTTCCGCTTGTTCTGAACATGATTGTGCTACTTGATTTATGAAGTTTTAACTCAAGTGAAATGATGAGGAAAAATTTGTAGAAGGATATGCTGATGATTTTCCCACTGATATTTTCATCATTTTCAGTTCAGATAATAACATGTTAAGACAATTAGTCAAATAAGAGGCACGTGCATCAACATAATTGAATTTTGTAGAGGAAAATCAAAATGAATCTCCCATAAAGGTTATCATTAGGCTTTAGGAAAGGTATTTAATTGCGTCAAATTTTAATAAATTTCTAGTATAAATTTTTTTCATCTCTAAGATTTATATTGGACTAAAATGCTCTTTAATCAGTGGCATTTGGGATAGATAATAGTTCAAAGAATGTAACTTAAGTGATCTATATTATCATTAATAATTATTTTGGACTATTATGCCGTTAAGATGATGAATGGTTTGGTTAAGTCTAGGACTCCCACTGATGCTAATGATTATCATAAATGTGCTGGCCTCTTAGGTTAGTTTTAATTGATATGTACTAGTGTGTGCTAAGTTAAGGTTATGTAGTCACTGATATGTCATGTCGTGGAAAATAGCAAGTTATTGCAAGATGCTGACTTTGCCATCTATTCATTTCATTTTTGTGCTTTGTCATTTTATGCTTGGATGTTTTTCGGAGTTTCACCATGGATTCATTAATTACTCTTTTTGATGCTATAGTTCTGTAACTCTAATTTATGCAAATCAACTTGATTCTATTAACTTTTGCTCTCCAGGTTGGATTACATAAACCATTTCAAATTTTTACATGTTTATCTTCAATTTAATATTTCAGTATACATAATTCCTGGGCTAAAATTAGTACATATGCATACTATCTTCTTCTAATTGTTTATGAGTTTTTTTATAATTTCATTAGAGACTAATTGTTCATATTATCATTTTTTGACGGTTAGGAAGGTAGGAATGTTCTAAGATCCACCTCTTGAGGTGTATTGTACAACTGAATTGTAGCAAATGCCTGAGTAGGAGATCATGATCCATTATAGCATTTCCTTGTCACATTAATATGATTTACATTGGTGCCCATTTAGGACTTGTTTTAAGATGAATGCAAGTTACTGCAAATTGTAGGCAGCACTTGTTAGATGTCTGTGATATGGCGTTGGACTGGGTATGCTGTTATTGTGTTTGTACATTTACCAGTAGTTGAAACTGTTGTAAAAGTTAGTGATGCAATAAATGTTCCCAATAGTTTCAAAACCGTTATCATAGGGCGTTGCATTGGTATGCAACCATAACGGTATTTTAGCGATTTTAAAATCGATGATAGCCTTTTTGTGGCAGTTTCACCATCGTAAAAGTCTTGGAAAAAGCTTTGGAAAAGCCCAATTTATCTTTGGTGCATATTTCTATTCTTCAAAGAATTGTGATTACTTTCAGTTAGAAGTTATTGGCACTGATTTATTTTCTTTCCAGTTATTTCCTATTTTATGTTGGAAATTATTAGACTTGGGTTTTTTTTTTGTTATTTCCTATTTTATGTATTCTTGTTTTATGTATTCTCTTTTATCTTTGGGTAGTTATTCGGAATTGATTGATTATAATCTTGGAGATATGAGCATTATGTCTTTCTTATTTTAGAATTCATGTAGCCTATATTTATACTATTTTCATATCAATAAAAATATTCTGCTTAATTCTCAAAACCTACATGGTACCCGTGCCTTGAAAAAAGCCCTAGAGTTTTTGTTGGAGGAGATCTCTTGCCGCCAGAAACTTCTTATTCGCTACAACCGACAATTTTTCCCTGCAGACCTTAGTCGCCAGAACTCCTTCATGCATAAACTAATCGCCGAAACTCTCTGTGGAGGGCCATAGCCGCCTAAACTCTTTCACCTACAGTTTCTGACCGTCAGAACTCCTTTCCTGCAACCTCTAACCGTCGGAACTTCTTGCTGTAGAAACTAGCCATTGGAACTCCTTCCTATAGGAACTAGCCGCAAAAACTCGTTCACTTGCATTTCACTAGCCACTGGGACTCTCTCTTTTTTGGCCCTAGCCGCCAAAACTCCTCTCCCTGCAAGCCCTAGCTGCAAGAATTTCTCTCCCTGTAGGTCCTAGCTGTTGAGTGTCAATTACCTAATGCAGCCTTCCCCTTTTCGCATTCAGAGTGTCTATTAATAATAAGATAATAAAAAATAATTTCTTAGTGGTTCGAACATGTACAAAATAACATAGAAGATAGTCCAATAAGATAGTCCTATAATATTTAATGTTGAAATCTTGGAATAGGAAAATAGCACACCAATGTTCCATTCTTGATATTATGAAAAGATTTACCCAAAGTAGTGTTGGCACCACAAAATACTTCAGAATGCATGCAAAATGAGGATTTATAAAGCTGAGTCCAAATTGTTTGGCTATAATTGATTATGTTAATTACATTTTGATTATCGAGAGTTCAAAATGTGAGAAGAATTTTATTACGCCTAAAGGCAATTTATTTTTTTATTAACTATTATTTTGGGCTATAAATAAAGTTTATTGTTCTTAGGGTTAGGTTTTGCTAGGAGATTGTTATCCTAAGTCTTAGGGTTAGGGTTTATGAGTGATCGCCTACCTCTCGATATGTAGGTGTTGGGCGAGATCGCCTACCTCTCGAATGGTGGGTGCTCATCTTTATGTATTCTAGTTGTGTTGTTTGTGTTATTGAAGAAAAATAATTTGCTTTATCCTAATTTTTACGAAGTTTTATATCAAATTTGTATCAGAGCGTTTGATTATGAGAAGTCAACACCAGGATCATGGCATACAAGTTGACGGATCGAGATGGAGGCCTACAACGTTCTTCATGACCAAAACTCGCAATAAAATCACGATTCGTAGTAGTTGGCAACAAAAATGGGATCACAACGTACAACGTGACCGAACCCCACAATACGACCACGATTCATGCTAATAAGGAGGCTATGTCGGAATCGAAGCGTATAGGGGCTTCATAACCAATGCTCACGATATAGTCACGATTCACAAATGTTGGGAAGATTGACTGGATCGTGACATACAGAGCCTTTGTCTTCATCTTTCTGTCATTGCTGAATCGCGGATTCTAGAGTGCAATTTTGGATTGCGATGTCTCAGTAGTCAGGATCGCGATTGAGTACTAGAATATCATGATTCCATCATTCCTTCACCGGAAATAGTCATGATTCGACCTAGGAGAAGCAAAGAAGAGATCACAATGTATAGGGAAGACCGAAGGATCACAAATTGCGATACAACCGCAGCTTTTACGGGATTGCAGGTACAATGCACGCATCCTTGACTTAACATGGCAATTTGAACTAGTTGGTAAACCATCTACATTATTGCAAGGTAAAGGAGTTCCGCCTTTGTGGTTGAACATCGTTCTGGAAGTAATGGCTATCAATAAAGTAGACGCTCTTGAGAAGATGTTAGATAAAGAGACGAGCCACATCAGGTTTGAAATAGATGAGTATTTCTCGTACATGGAGGGGTGGTTGTCATTCATAGAAGGGAAGTTCACAACGCTGGAAGTAATGTAAAGAAGATCATGGAGTGCCATGTAAAATCGCATCCGCTCATCACGGGATCTAGCGACGTCGTTTGGAGCGGACGGGAGAGGAAATAATTTGAAGAAATTGTGCAATATCAGGACATTGCNTTTATTTATTCCAATTGTGTTGTTTGTGTTATTGAAGAAAAACAATTTGCTTTTCCTTAATTTCTATGGAGTTTTGTATCAAGTTCTTACACTTTGATATGTACAGTGGCATATTGATGAGAATTAAAGTTATGAAATTTAAATTTATTTGATAAACGTCAATGGGAGAATAAATATGCATTTATATGAATTTATACTTTATCAGATATTCGTTTTCTTAGGATCAAGACCACTGATTTCATTTCAAACACTAACTTGAGCGTGTGTGTGATATCATTTCGTGTTAGAAGCTCTTAAATTCGACATGTTTGTTTAAATTATTTAGTTTGCCTCTCCTAAATATGAAAAGTTCTTTTAAGTTTTGAACTTTCTAGCTTTCTAGTTGAAGTGAATTTTTTGTTGAGAAATAATGAATTTTTCACTTCAGCATGGAAGCAAAATGGATCCTAACTAAAAACAACGTTTAATCTTATTATTTATGTCATTCACTAATAAAAATTCAAACTCCCTTAACGAAAAACTACAGAAATCAAGTCCAAAGTCTTTCGCTCCTCAATAATAGAAAAATACAGAAATCAAGTCCGAAGTTTTTTAGTCTTATCTTGTTTCATTGATTCAGGTGTAGAATTATGATTTTGATTATATTTAGAAACTAAATAAATTACTCTTGGGTGATCCAAACCAAGCTTTCGAACTTGGCTTCCTTCTCAATTTCATTCTCATCACGTTTTCAGTTTTAATAGTTTTGCTAGTTCCACTATTCAGCTTGTTGGTTTTTCAATATATGAAATAGTTTTTAATATATGTGTTAGTTTTAATGATTTATTTTTACAATTTGAAGTGTAATTTAAGTCTTAATAACCGATTTATTGGAAATATTCATTTCATTCTATTTCTAAATTGCACAAAATGTACTAACAAGTAATTATTTATAAAAAACTTATATTATTTAATTAAATTTATATAATGAAAGGGAATTTGATACAAATGATTATTAGGCTAACATTACCATTCATCTATAGTCATAGAANTTGCACAAAATGTACTAACAAGTAATTATTTATAAAAAACTTATATTATTTAATTAAATTTATATAATGAAAAGGAATTAAACACAAATGATAATTAGGCTAACATTACCATTCATCTATAGTCATAGAGATAGCTCAGAATAGTGGAAGGGAAGTGGCTTTTCATACTGAGAGAATAAAGTACGCTTTTTCTCTTTGACACTGTTGATCCCAAAGTCTGAAAGGTTTATCATGTCCTACTAGATGGCATTCTATTTTTTTTTTAATTTTTTTTGTTAGAACAAACTTCATTCTAGATGAAGAAGGCGGAAGAAAGAAAAAAGATGAACCAAATTGTTTTTGATGTAAGCCTTTCCTCGTAGTGAAAAAAGAGTCCATATTTCAATGGGAGTGGAAATGCAAAAAAATATCTAGAGCCTCAATCATATATTGGATGATTTACTACAACTGAAGAAGATATAGATGCCATTTTTAAGTATGATTTTTNCTACAACTGAAGAAGATATAGTTGCCATTTTTAAGTATGATTTTTGACAAATATTAATCAAATGTTCATGGTCCCTTAGGAATATTTGGATACTTTATTAGGAATTTTCTTAATGTAAATGAACCATGCAAGAACTTTAATTTTAAAAGGAGCAACATAATTTCACATCCAAAGAGATTTGTGGTGTTCAAGCAACACCATCTATCAAAAATAATACAATGATCACGGAAGGAACCGTTCGTAGAATGAATCCAAGAAGGAATACCTCAGCCATGATCTAAATTAAACTGATTGATAAATGAGGAGAAATTTCCTATTACCAGTAAGATGAAAATTCATAATATTTTCTCATAAATCATACAAACTATAACAGGTACAATGATAATAGTTTGCTGAATTATTACAATTTTTGGTAAATGAGGGAGGATCACTGGATTTTGAGGTGATAAACTTCACTATTTCATTTATTTTTCCAAATATTGATATCTCTATCATTGGGAATCTTGAAGAGATCTTTTGAAGAGATATGGATACCTCTATCATTAGGAATTTTCTGTAGATATTTTGAAGAAGAGATGAATATCCTACCAAACTCCTCTAGTAATGGTGGAACAATTAGACACACCAGTAGAATATAAGAAAAGGGGAGAAGAGTTGCTGAAATACTTGTCTTGAATGGTAGATCCCCCCCAACAAACCCCCCCCC
>JXCR01142810.1:26538-43298 GCA_002079205.1 Phalaenopsis hybrid cultivar | reverse complement strand
AAAAAAAAAAAAACTTATTTGTAATGTATTTTATAACATTAATTATTTACACATGAATACTAGTTTATACTTTCTATTTTAATTTATTCTAGATATTATTGTCATGGTACAGTATATTTTTATATATATTTGTGATGATTTTATTAAAGTATTAAAGCTAATTATATTAACTAAGAGGTAGATTTAAATATACACCACCTAATTCCTATGTATTTACATATTTAACATCTAAACTTTAATTTTTATATATGTCACCTTACCTTTGCATGAAAAGGAGTTATTTCACTTTTTAAAAGTTAAAATAGTGGTGCTTTTAATGTGATATGAAAGATTTGGATGGCACAAATTTTAGAAGCAAAGTTTAGGTGTTGGATATGTAAATACATAGTGTTATGTTTGTAAATGCCCCTAAGAAATAAATCAAAGATGGTGGGTATGTACTGTTTTATTTTCTTTATGAAATTTATTTAATCTATTTATAATGTCTATGACATTTTGTAAGCGTTGGGGAATGAAAATAAATTATGGTAAATTAGATTAATTGGATGTTTTATATGTTTTGTTATGATTTTAGTATTAAAGCTAATTATAGTAGGAGTTAACTCTTCAGTGGCGTGGATTGTTCTGTATTAAATGTATTATATACGTAATCTATTTATATTGACTATGACATCACGGAGTGGTTTAGGTATGAATAATTTCTTAGAGTCCATGTTGGATTCTCTTTTAGTCTATTAGATCAGTTACTTACATTCAGGCGCAGCTACCTGTAGAATGGTTTCAGNAATAGCTCAGAATAGTGGAAGGGAAGTGGCTTTTCATACTGAGAGAATAAAGTACGCTTTTTCTCTTTGACATTGTTGATCCCAAAGTCTGAAAGGTTTAACATGTCCTACTAGATGGCATTCTATTCTTTCTTTTTTTTTTCTTTTTTTTTTCTTTTTTTGTTAGAACAAACCTTCATTCTAGATGAAGAAGACGGAAGAAAGAAAAAAGATGAACCAAATTGTTTTTTATGTAAGCCTTCCTGGTAGTGAAAAAAGAGTCCATATTTTCAATGGGAGTGGAAATGCAAAAAAATATCTAGAGCCTCAATCATATATTGGATGATTTACTACAACTGAAGAAGATATAGATGCCATTTTTAAGTATGATTTTGGACAAATATTAATCAAATGTTCATGGTCCCTTGGGAATATTTGGATACTTTATTAGGAATTTTCTTAATGTAAATGAACCATGCAAGTACTTCAATTTTAAAAGGAGCAACATAATTTCACATCCAAAGAGATTTGTGGTGTTGAAGCAACACCATCTATCAAAAATAATACAAGGATCACGGAAGGAACCGTTCGTAGAATGAATCCAAGAAGGAATACCTCAGCCATGATCTAAATTAAACTGATTGATAAATGAGGAGAAATTTCCTATTACCAGTAAGATGAAAATTCATAATCTTTTCTCATGAATCATACAAACTATAACAGGTAGAATGATAATAGTTTCTGAATTATTACATTTTTTGGTAAATGAGGGAGGATCCTGAATTTTGAGGTGAGAAATTTCACTATTTCATTTATTTTTCCAAATATTGATCTTTATCATTGGGAATCTTCAAGAGATATTTTGAAGAGATATGGATACCTCTATCATTAGGAATTTTCTATAGATATTTTGAAGAAGAGATGAATATCCTAACAAACTCCTCTAGTAATGGCGGAACAATTAGACACACTAGTAGAATATAAGAAAAGGGGAGAAGAGTTGCTGAAATACTTGTCTTGAATGGTAGATTCAACCCCCCTCCAAAAAAAAAAAAACTTATTTGTAATGTAATTTCTAACATTAATTAATTATACATGAATTCTAGTTTATACTTTCTTTTTTAATTTATTCTATATATTATTGTCATGGTACAGTATATTTTTTGTATGTATTTGTGATGATTTTATTAAAATATTAAAGCTAATTATATTAACTAAGAGGTAGATTTAAATATACACCGCCTAATTCCTATGTATTTACATATTTAACATCTAAACTTCAATTTTTATATATGTCACCTTACCTTTGCATGAAAAGGAGTTATTTCGCTTTTTAAAAGTTAAATAGTGATGCTTTTAATGTGATATGAAAGATTTGGATGGCACAAGCTTTAGAAGCAAAGTTTAGGTGTTGGATATGTAAATACATAGTGTTATGTTTGTAAATGCCCCCAAGAAATAAATAAAAAATGGTAGGCATGTACTGTTTTCTTTTCTTTATGTAATTTATTTAATCTATTTATATTGTCTATGACATTATGTAAGCGTTGGGGAATGAAAATAAATTATGGTAAATTAGATTAAATGGATGTTTTATATGTTTTGTGATGATTTTAGTATTAAAGCTAATTATAGTCGGAGTTAACTCTTCAGTGGCGTGGATTGTTCTGTGTTAGATGTATTATATACGTAATCTATTTATATTGACTTGACATCACGGAGTGGTTTAGGTATGAATATTTTCTTAGAGTCCATGTTGGATTCTCTGTTAGTCTGTTAGATCAGTTACTTACATTCAGGCGCAGCTACCTGTAGAATGTTTTCAGGCTGATTTTGCTTGGTTTAGTCCAAAGTAGGCCCAAAAATGCTGGATAATGCGCCAAAATTGGTTCAAAATGAATGGAACTGATCCAGAAGTGATATGAATACAGAAATTTGGGTTGAACCCAAAACCATTATGAACATGGTTATGCTTGAATCTGGTGGTGGGTCATTTTTCAATAACTACTCCGAGCTATATGCCCTGAAGTTTTTATTTATTTATTTATTTCTAGCTCAGACATGAACTTCAGAGATATATGCTCTGACGTTGAAGTGGAAAATATCATCAAGAAAATAAACAAATGCATAGCCTTTCTCTATTTGTTGGAGCAGTTCCTATTGCTTCATATATAAATATTTTTATGTAAAAGCATAGAATATTCCTTTAAAAAGTTTTCTTACGCTGAAACTAAAGTTCTTTCCTTTTCCATCATCTTTCAATTGAAAAATGATTTTTCGATTTGGTAAAAACGGTTATGCTTTATTTATTTTGTTCATTGCCATAACCAAATTCTTGTCTCGTTCGCTGAACTAAAGGTGACTTCATTTGCTGACTTGAATTTGAATGCTGAAATGTTTTTTCTTATCATGAAGGTCTGTTAAGTCCTTTTTCATTTAATTGGATCATTGAATCATCCGTATTTGCATGGACTGAAACGTGCAACCTTGCCTTCTCCTGAAGGGGCAAGTAAAAAGTGCCTGCAGTGTTGGGGCTGGTTTGGGGTCACTTATTCTTTTTTATATTTTTTGGTTTTATTTTGTTTTGTTCGTATTTCGATTTGAAACAAAATCTTTTAACAAATATTTTTTTTATGTTTATCGAATGATTTTCAACCCACAGCGATTTGGATTCTCTCCAATGGCCGTATGTGTTGGGCACTTGTGTTGTACTGAATGTTAATTCACAAAGCTTTATACGACTTGCTGTTGCAGTAGATTTTTCCCGTCCTTAAAGAAAAATCAAGAAACTAGCATCTTTGTTAATTTGTTTCTAGATAATTATTGATATTATTTATTTTTCATTTACTGAAAAAGTTCTCTTCTTTTTTTAAACCTACAATTTTCATAGTTTCTGTTCTAACACCAAAAACTTATTATCTTCATAAGACTTTTATAGCATGTATGTAAATATTCCTACAGAACATTGTGGCCTCGTAGATTTTTCTATCTGGATGCATGGTACCTCTATGAAGTTGTGGTGTAGTCATTTACAAATTGATGTTTTTTTAATATTGATCTTTGCAGCTACCTCGCATGCTGGAGAAGGACGCCGTTGCAAGGTACTATGGGCTTGGGAAGGGAACAGTCGTAAAAGTCACCTATGACCGCGAAATCACCGGATCTCACGAAACTTACCGCTGCATTGTATAGCACTATCTGAAGAAACTATATAAGCACTTTGCTATTTAGCTATTAGAGATAAATTTGGGGAATTCTTCGGGTGTTTTTGCAAATGATTTGAAGTTTATATGGCATAAGTTAGCCAAATGATCTGTAGCAGATTTAGTGAATTATTAGATGATTTTATGTACGAATTATTATTGTTAAATCATTAAGATGTGTTTGGTAAAAATGCACTTTAACGTAGTAGTAAGTATAATAAATTATAAAGTAATTTTAAATGAGAATAAGAACTATAGAAAAGTGTAGAGCTTATGGTTCGTCTTAAGTCAGTATGACTGCATAAAAATTAAATAATCTATTAATTTTAAAATTTTGTTTACTTAGAAAGTGCAAACAGATATTGCAATGGTGGTTTTATTTTTTTTTTCAAGAATAATTTGAATAATGTGGTGATGGCCCTTTCCACTTTTTAGCTTTGTTTGTTGTTTCTTCTTGCTGATGGCTTTATACCTGAGAGTACTATGAATTTATACAAATGAAGTATTTATCTTCTGACTATGAATTATAATGAGGATTGTTAAGATTCTGCATTCAAAACCTTTGTATCATAATATATCAGGTTACATTTTGATTTTGGGAACTGCACCTTTGAGGCAGTCCTGCTGCATAGCTAGGACTTATATGACAGGTTTCCTCAAATTGCAAAGATAACTTTACCATGGATGAGGATGAGGACAGTAGTAAGATAGGCGACGGATGGCTATCGAACCTCTAGTCATTGTGATTGTTTTCGTTTTTATGTTTCAAACAAGATGATGGTAAGATAATAAGTAGTAGCTTATTACTTGCTGATCATTATTAGGATTTGTAAATAATATATATATATATTTGAAAATATCATTCATATTTTGTTAAAATCTGGCACGTTCTATGCAGACATTCTACAACTTTACCTTGGGAGTTATGATCACATGTTCAGTATAATGATTATCACTCAGGTGGTAAGGTTGGGAAACACCTGTGTGATAGTAATAATTTTGAATTGTGTGAGGTTTTCAGATAAAAGCTTTTGAAAACTAAGTAGCGTATGTCTTTCTAATATGTTTGAAATGCAGTGATGTCTGATACGTTTAAATTTTGCTCTTGTGTAATAATTTTTTTTTTTAATGAAATTGAGCATTTATTTGCTTAAAGTGTATACAAAAATGGCATTAAATTTAAACATATCATTATAGTTTATGTTGCAATATGAGTAGAAAGATCTCTCGCTTCCTAGCATTTTTCGATGGAGAGTTATGAGTAACAGCTGTTTTCACCCCGACTTATATTGGTGGAAGAAATCGACCAACGCAAGTGTCACAACTAATAACATTAAATGAACTGGTGAAAAAAATATTATGCTATTGCACCAAAATAGTTCAACACATGTAAGAAATTTGAATTGTCAGCTTCGAGTGGGTGGTGGATTTATTGCAACTAATGTTGAAGATGATAAGTCGTGTGTATTTCTACTCTTAAAAGCCACATAAGACACAATGGTACTCTATGTGAAGGTTGTGGTTTTTCCTGCCGAGGACATCTACATTGCTTTGACCTAGGAACAGCCTATAAAGCAACTTGAGAGGGTGACTAAAATTTGGACATCTATAACTTATACATTTGTTCAATTGCGAAGTGGGACGTAATTAATAATGTTGATGTTCTCTCCATCCAGTTATCCATATCTAAAGAAGATATAATTTCATATGAGTTTGAAGATGGGATAATATTTTCTACTAAAGAGAAGCTTCAATGTTTATTAAAATGATGGTCCATTATTGACGAAGTTTACTATCGAAATGCCACATCTAGTAAAAAAAAAAACTAACAGTACACTAGGATTGATTAAGAAAGAAAATGCAAAGCGGCTTTAGCGAACCTGACTGTCGCATTGGTTGATCGACATCCCAAATTTGTGTCGCGGATGAAGCTCTGCTAATACTAGGAGAGAGCCCACCCAAGTCCTTCCCCAAGGTAATGAAGATGCTATCCTCGTCTGAGAGACCACAAAGTCCGCTGGAGTTCTCCCTCTCCAATATAGGATGTCGCTCTCCTCGTAAGAGAGATCATGAGCTCAGTGAATTCATCCTTCCCCATAGCTAGGATAAATCTCTCCTAGCCGTGGTCCCTAGAAAGCACTCTAGAGAAAGAAGTAGTCGGAGAGGAGTGAAGACGGGTGAGGTGAAGAAGGGAAGAAGATGAAGATTTTATTATCATTTTAGTATAACACTAACTAGAATTAATATTTTTATCTTTTTTTTTTTTCATAATAATCAAGCTGGTTCATGTGCCAGTTTGAATTAGTAGAATTAGTTATTGTTATTAAATTATGAAGCCAAATGATATTTTTAAAATGCATTATTAAGAAAAAAAAAAATTCTATGTTTATTTTATTAATGCACTTGGGATATTTTCTTATGCTTAACGCTATGCATTATTTAGTAATGTTTATTTGGATAGATGTTCTCAANAGTAGAATTAGTTATTGTTATTAAATTATGAAGCCAAATGATATTTTTAAAATGCATTATTAAGAAAAAAAATATTCTATGTTTATTTTATTAATACACTTAGGATATTTTCTTATGCTTAACGCTATGCATTATTTAGTAATGTTTATTTGGATTAAAGTTGATTTTTTTGCAGCACCACAACGGTAATTTTTAAGGTTGTGGAACCATACAAACCCAAGACGAGAAAGGGAGTTGTGACTACAAATGATTCAAATGTTTCCCCCGTGAAAAACTAGGATAATTTCGTTCCCTTCTTCAAGTTAAGTTCGTTTAAATATAATTAAAGCAAAAATATAAATATGATTATTTTTAATGAATATATATATATATACATACATACACACATCCATATTAAAAATATAATTTCAAATATTTATATTTTTTTATAGATAATTAATTTAAATTATTTTTTTAGTCGTGTTGCGTGTTGGAAGATTTGAGGCAGTAGAGTAACTATTTAGCGTCTTAGCATAGCATGAAACTCCAACAAACACTCAGAAAATAAATACGTCAAGCGTAACAAGAGAAAACGCCTCGATCTTTTATGTGGAAAATACTGTAAAGAAGAAAAATCATGTGGCCTAGCCTTGAAAT
This sequence comes from Phalaenopsis hybrid cultivar, assembly GCA_002079205.1. Lineage (NCBI taxonomy): Eukaryota > Viridiplantae > Streptophyta > Magnoliopsida > Asparagales > Orchidaceae > Phalaenopsis > Phalaenopsis hybrid cultivar. The sequence continues at coordinate 36,223 of JXCR01142810.1, read as the reverse complement.
TATCCAATATGTAAGAGTTAGTACATAGACTCGCTCTTCTCCTGAGATAGGGAAAATGAAATTTCAAAACTGATGTACAAAGATATTTCAATAATAATAAATTTAAAGAGCACAAAAATCGTAGTTGATTGCTGTGAAGACCATAGCTCGCCATGATTGTTGTAGTGTTTGTAGCACCAAATTGTCATAGAGGTCATAGTTGAAAGTCATAATAGTTGTTGGTTGTGTGGGTTGTAGATGGTTGCTTCAATAACATTTGTTGGCTATAGAGGTTGTAGTAGAGAGGTGTGTGAGTTGTAAGCCACGTAAATTATAGTTGGACATACAAGCCATAGTGGAGAGTTGTAATAACGATTGTAGGTCGCTGAGGTCGGAATTGGGAGTTGCATTAATTGTGATAACATCTATAGGCCACAAAGGNAAGGGAGTTGTGACTACAAATGATTCAAATGTTTCCCCCGTGAAAAACTAGGATAATTTCGTTCCCTTCTTCGTGTTAAGTTCGTTTAAATATAATTAAAGCAAAAATATAAATACGACTATTTTTAATGAATATATATATACATACATACACACATCCATATTAAAAATATAATTTCAAATGTTTATATTTTCTTATAGATAATTAATTTAAATTATTTTTTTAGTCGTGTTGTGTGTTGGAAGATTTGAGGCAGTAGAGTAACTATTTAGCGTCTTAGCATAACATGAAACTCCAGCAAACACTCAGAAAATAAATACGTTAAGCATAACAAGAGAAGACGCCTCGATCTTTTAAGTGGAAAACCCTGTAAAGAAGAAAAATCATGTGGCCTAGCCTTGAAATTATCCAATATGTAAGAGTTAGTACATAGACTCGCTCTTCTCCTGAGATAGGGAAAATGAAATTTCAAAACTGATGTACAAAGATATTTCAATAATAATAAATTTAAAGAGCACAAAAATCGTAGTTGATTGCTATGAAGACCATAGCTCGCCATGATTGTTGTAGTGTTTGTAGCACCAAATTGTCATAGAGGTCGTAGTTGAAAGTTATAATAATTGTTGGTCGTGTGGGTTGTAGATGGTTGCTTCAATAACGTTTGTTGGCTATAGAGGCTGTAATAGAGAGGTGTGTGAGTTGTAAGCCACGTAAATTATAGTTGGACACACAAGCCATAGTGGAGAGTTGTAATAATGATTGTAGGTCGCTGAGGTCGGAGTTGGGAGTTGCATTAATTGTGATAACATCTATAGGCCACAATGACCAGATTTGGGAGTTGTATGAGTTGTGAGTACGTTTGTAGGCCGCAAAGGTCAGAGTTGGCCGAAATGATTTGTGATAATGTATGTAGGTTGCAGAGACCATAATTAGGAGATACATGAGTCATGATAAAATTCGTAAGCTGAGGAGGCCAGAGTTGGGAGTTGTATTTGTCGTTATAACATCCATAGCTCGTAAAGGCTGGACTTGGGAGTTACATGAGCAGTGATAACGTCTGTAGGCCATAGAGGTTAGAGTTGGGAGCTGCATGAGAGGTAGACCACGTAAGCCATAGTTGGTCACATATGTAGTAGTGATGTGCTATAAGGAGTGGGCTTCAATAGCGCAGAGATAGTCATAGTATCTTGAGAATGGTGGTTGTAATCAATTATTGCGGGGTGTTTTGTTACACCATCTTGGACAGGCGTTGTTCCATCTTATGCGGGGAGTATCGTTGTAACTATTTGGGAGATGTTGTTACACTGTCTTCGAGATGTGTTGTTCTAACATTTTTTGGGGGTGTTGTTGTCGTTCCACCATTTCTGAGGTATACTATAACATAGTCTTCGGGGTGTGTTGCTCAATAGAATTCTTCGTTACTCAGCAAGGTTGTTGTTATTTCGCATGGTGCTTCGTTACTCTACAACATACGTTGTAGATTTGTAAAGGACTTCATTACAATGAGTATGGGGTTGTCGAAGGTGATCAATAACAATTGTCAAAGGTGGTTGATGACGTTAAATGAGTAATGACTGACAACAATCAACCAACGGTGGCCAACGGTGGCCTAAAGGGGCTGCAGGAGCAGGCGTTGTTCGTTGGATCTTCGGTGTAGAATACTAGTTCTCAACTCATCCCAGTTTCAGGCTTCTTCTGGTTCAAGATCCAGGTCCCCTTTTATGAAAGGCGTAGTGTGGATTTATTTATAAAGTACAAATTGCAAATAAAGAAGAAATCTAAATAACTCTTATTGGATGACCTGGAGATGTTCCCTCAATCGTATAGTGTTTTATTGATATGTAAATGTTTTATTGATGTTAGAATTCAGTGATTTTAGGTCCATTGGATTCATCTTATCAAAACACTTGATTTGACTATAAATTTGTAAAATTTAGAATTCGTTTGTTTATGCAATTATGCATAGAAACATTCCAAATGTGGTCTTGTTCTAGGCTTAATTTAACTCAGATTTGATCAATTTAGGTATCATTAGGGTTCTTCTTGTTGAGTAGGTTAGTTTGATTTTATGTTTGTTGGAATCAGGAGCTCTCAATGATTTTGAATTGAAGTTATAATTTTTCTTGCTAAAAAAATATGTTGAGATTAGTGTCATACCTCGAGAGATTCGTTTGAAAATTTGTTAATGGCTTACCAAAATTGTCACATATATAGATGTTTATGTTCATTATTTCAATAAGCTATAGAAGAATTTTTTTTTTTTGTTGGAATCCCTTCATTGCGGTAATTTTTATTCTCTTCCAATCTCATTCAGCGAATACTTCCCAAAAATAACATCTTTAACCAATGAATTTTTTTGGAATCGTTCCAGTTTTTTAATAAAAAATATTAAAAAAATAGAAAATTATATCTTAATTTATAAATTAATTAATTACAGCAATAGCTCAGTTTAGTCATTTGTAAGTAAGCGCCATAACGGTGGTATCTACGTAATTCTCCCTTAAAATTAAAAATACTTACAAATAAATTCAAATTTTAAATTCAAAATTCAGATTTAAATTTTAAATCTGTGGCAATGTTAACGGTAAATTGTGTTAACGTAAACTAATTTAAATTTACCCAAGACAATTGAAATCGCAATCCTTTCTTCTTCCATCGCTCTCTCCGTTCTCTTGGGTTCTCCTACGACCTCTCTGGTCTGAAGCTATTTCCTTCTCTCCCAAACTCTCCATTCGGCAGTCCTCCCTGTTCCTCTCGCATCTCTTCGCTTCCGTTCTCCTCCGTCCTTCAATAAAATCTGCGTCGTTCTCCTCCGTCCTTCAATCTGCTCCGCTTCGTTCTCCTCCGCCCTTTAATCTGCTCTGCTTCGTTCTCCTCAGAGGTCTCCCTCCGAACGCCGCTTCCATTCTCCTCCGAGCACTCCAGGCGCTCTCCGTTCTGACGCTTCTTCTATTCTCCACCGAACTCTCCGCTGCAATGGCCGGAAAAGGAAGGAAGAAATTGGAAAATAAACTAATAGAGTCGGCTTCAGCGAGAATGGTCTGCTTCTCAAAGCGTCGCAAGGGACTATTCAAGAAGGCAGAGGAACTCCCCGTCTTATGTGGTACAAAGGTAGCCGTTCTCGCGTTTTCTCAGGGCGGAAAGCTTTACTGCTCCGAAACCTTTGATACACTTCTCTGTCCTCAAACCCAACTCAAGGCCGACTCCTTGCTCTGCCCTCCACCTGCCGTCGCCGCTGAGATGGAGGCCGAAATATGTTGGGAATTTGATTTTAACGAAGCAATGGCCGGAAACTCTCTCCCTTTTTGGTATAACAAACCAAACGTCCAGTGCATGGACTGTGAGGAACTCCGGCGACTGGAGAGTGTTATTTTGGAGTATGGTCATTTGCAATTGGGCAGAAACTCTTGTTTGTAGGTCATGTTGCATTTTCATGCATGCATTGTTTGCATTTTTTTTATGTGCAGATTGTTTGTTGCATTTTCATGCGTTGAATGTTTGTTGCATTTACGTGTTGTAATCATCACTATAATCAATGTTTGTTGCTTAAATTTGATATTCATACACTAACTTCGTTGGATGAAATTCTTTGTTGCTTGTTTTCTGTATTGCTTGAAATTTTTTTTTTCTGGTACCTTAGAAGCCTTTGTGAGTCTACATTGATATGCTTTCTTGGCTTAGCTACATATTCGTTGCAAACTTAGTTCTATAGAGTGTGGTAATAGTTACTGATTAAATCTCTAAATTTAATTGTTGCTTTAATTTATTTTTGTTATTGCTTTGCCGTTGCTACACACACACAATTTTATTATTGCAAATTTTAGCAAAAGTTCATAAATTAATAAGCTTTTGTTTAAAAATTTATCTAATTCATGAAAACTTTTAAGATGATTATTTTCAAGAGAAGTTGTATTTCTTTTACTGCATAATTGAACACCATAATCAACTATCCAACCACATTTATGTTTTTTGGAGAACATCACGATGAAATAAGGGATGAATGGGCTTAGTTATCTAATGTATTTAATTCATCCACTAAGAAGTGACACTGGTATGATGGTCATGTAGTGGCTCTTAAAGGTGTTATTAAAACTAGGACATAATTTTTGCTACTTTTGAATATGCTTGCATCTATTTTTAATCATTTTAGAAGAAATCATATTTTAAATGATTACTCTAATTCTATAGTATAGTTTGTCAGATGTCAAACATAAAGTTATGCTTTCAACATTTGGTATAAACTTGTGGAATTTATGATGATTTCAGTTAGATTCATCACTTCCATTTTTGTTTGGCTTTAGTAGAAAGACAACTATTGAAATGGATATCCATTGAAAGACATATCCATTGAAAGGCCTGTTGTTTTAGATTTTGAAGGGAAAACTTAGAGACTTCATAAAAAACTTTCTGTCTCTTTACTGTTTTTTAATGACTAATATTGTAATTTGTGATGGGTGTTTATGTATGTTTTTGTGTGCTTTTTTGTAATTCATAATTTTGCATTACAAATGTAGCATATTTTAAATGGTTTGTATGTGCATTTTATAGAATCATCACTTGCTGATTTTAGGTTTTCGATGTTACATTTTTTTATTCTTTTAAGCTTAATTTACTGAGAAGTGAAGTAGTAAGACTTTCAATTATTTAGAGAAGACTTATAGGTTGTGCACTCATATTCTTCATTCATAAGTGAATTAACAACCATGACATGTTTTAGTCAAAACTATCATCACAATTGCCAGTTGCCTCCTTCACCATTTTCGGCATTGCCCCAACACCCATCAATCCCACTCATCATCATTATCGCAATAGTAGCTACCAACTCCTGACTTTGTAGACAATATTGCCCGAAATCATTACTACCACCGTCCATCCCTAAATATCGTCAATTGCCCTCGATACAATTTCTAATCACCTCTAGTGACCATCTCACCGCTCACCAGTACTTATGTCTATCATCTTTGTTCAGCTTGCTCTACTACATGTGCACAGTTAGAGTAATAACAAATATTTAGTAAGACTATGTTAATATTTGCTTGAAACTATTTTGACAATTAAATGTTTTTTTCAAAAAGCATAATCATTATTGAAACCATATTTGATTTTTGTGTGCACAACTTATACAAAAAAAAAAAAAAATCCAAAACTAAATTAAGTATCATTTTAGTTAATATATTCAAAATTTAGCGCATTTTTTGTCTTTAAATAGGAGATTTACTAAATAGCACTTTGAACAATATATTTTTTTTCCCAAGTAACACCCAAAATCTCATATTATGATATAAAGCTTTCAAAACTTTACTTTAGNGCACTTTGAACAATATATTTTTTTTCCCAGGTAACACCCAAAATCTCATATTATGATATAAAGCTTTCAAAACTTTACTTTACACCTCAAAAATAGCCTTTGTTGCCTCTATCGTTACCTACGCTTAAAATTTACCCGGAAAGCCTCATGTGAAAGCATTGTGCTATCCATTTCTCTCTAGCGGTGAGCTATCTCACATCTTTCATGAGCTCCGACATGTATTTCTACTCTGGCCGAGCCAAGTCTCCGCAAAGCCCAAAGTTGTTTTTTTTTCTTTTGTGCCTAAAGTTGCTTCGACTCAATTGATAAAATCTGTGGAATTTTTTTTTTCCTTGTTATGCATTGCAAATTGAATGCTAAAGCTGCAGCAATGAGTAGAATTTTTTTTTTTTATTTGTAAAAAGGAGGGAGATGGTGGTACTTAATTGATTCATAGAATAATTTCCATGTAGAAAGCATGTAGTGAAAGGCTAGTTTTGATCCATGCACGTCGAAGAATTTAANTTCATGAGCTCCGACATGTATTTCTACTCTGGCCGAGCCAAGTCTCCGCAAAGCCCAAAGTTGTTTTTTTTTTCTTTTGTGCCTAAAGTTGCTTCGACTCAATTGATAAAATCTGTGGAATTTTTTTTTTCCTTGTTATGCATTGCAAATTGAATGCTAAAGCTGCAGCAATGAGTAGAATTTTTTTTTTTATTTGTAAAAAGGATGGNTTTTTTTTTTCCTTGTTATGCATTGCAAATTGAATGCTAAAGCTGCAGCAATGAGTAGAATNATGTGAAAGCATTGTGCTATCCATTTCTCTCTAGTGGTGAGCTATCTCACATCTTTCATGAGCTCCAACATGTATTTCTACTCTGGCCGAGCCAAGTCTCCGCAAAGCCCAAAGTTGTTTTTTTTTCTTTTGTGCCTAAAGTTGCTTCGACTCAATTGATAAAATCTGTGGAATTTTTTTTTCCTTGTTATGCATTGCAAATTGAATGCTAAAGCTGCAGCAATGAGTAGAAANGGGCCCTCAGCCCTTGCTTGAGTTTGCTAAGTCCAAACAGTACATGAACTTAGCAATCACGGTTCTTCCGATAAGAGAGTACAAANCTGCAACAAAATTTGACTTCTAGTTGACTGCGGTTGTCGTTTGCTGTAGTTTCTGTAATGTTTGTAGGTAAACGAAAAACTCTTCAAGGTAATGTTGCAGGGGAGTTTGCAGGGAAATAGATTACATGTAGGAAAAAAACTACAGGATAAAGCTTGTAGAAAAAAAAATCGATAAAAGCTTCGGAGGAGGGTCTGCTGTAGGAAAAGGGTCTACAATGAGGAGGGTCTGTAACATGATACTGCTCTTTGTAGGGTAGATTGCTGATAGATAAGATTTTCGGTGTCAGAGAAAAATGACAGCAACCTGCAAGGAGAAAATTGAATGTCACTGCAGTTGCTGGATAAGAGAGTTCCAACAAAGAAGTCCGCAGGGAGAGTTCTGGTGGCAAAGAAAACACAAAGGACCTGCATGATGATATCTGGAAGTAGGGAAGAAATTGACGGAGAAGTGCATGTAGGTCGGCTGCTGGGATTTCATTCAATGATACATCCAGTCTCGCCTCTGTAATAGTCTTTTTCAAGTCGTTTTGCAAGAAAAACCAATGTTGAACTCTTTTGTAGCAAGCTTCCTTTCATTTCCATATTTCATGCATGTGAAATGACAAAAGACGCCATGAAGGCGGATGCAACCGCAACTTCTTGCAGAAAAAAATAAGAGTTGAAACCTCCAGGTGGAAAAGTGGCAAAATACCTCCTCCCCTCTGTCCTGTTTTGCTGNCTCAAGATGCTCTCCTCCTCTCTAACTCTATAGCTATTCTCTCCTCCTTTGTGGTAGCTTAAGATCTTTTCTTTCTTTCTCTCATAAGCCTCACACCCTTAAGATTTCTTCCCTTGCTCTCCTAAGCCTCACACCCTCTCTATTTATAGAAGCAAGAGAGTGGTGGGTTGGAGGTAGGTGGGTGGTAGGTGGCCGGTAGGTGGCCGGTAGGTGAGATGTGGTAGGTGGCGGTGTCACATTACAAAATTACCCTTTTACCTTAGTTCATTAATTGGGGGTCAAAATAACATAAATGATTACTCTAATTCTATAGTATAGTTTGTCAGATGTCAAACATAAAGTTATGCTTTCAACATTTGGTATATTATATTTTCAACATTTGGTATAAACTTGTGGAATTTATGGTGATTTCAGTTAGATTCATCACTTCCATTTTTGTTTGACTTTAGTAGAAAGACAACTACTGAAATGGATATCCATTGAAAGACATATCCATTGAAAGGCCTGTTGTTTTAGATTTTGAAGGGAAAACTTAGAGACTTCATAAAAAGCTTTCTGTCTCTTTACTGTTTTTTAATGACTAATATTGTAATTTGTGATGGGTGTTTATGTATGTTTTTGTGTGTTTTTTTGTAATTCATAATTTTACATTACAAATGTAGCATATTTTAAATGGTTTGTATGTGCATTTTATAGAATCATCACTTGCTGATTTTAGGTTTTCGATGTTACATTTTTTTATTCTTTTAAGCTTAATTTACTGAGAAGTGAAGTAGTAAAAATTTCAATTATTTAGAGAAAACTTATAGGTTGTGAACTCATATTCTTCATTCATAACTGAATTAACAACCATGACAAGTTTTAGCCAAAACTATCATCACAATTGCCAGTTGCCTCCTTCACCATTTTCGGCATTGCCCCAACACCCATCAATCCCACTCATCATCATTATCGCAATAATAGCTACCAACTCCTGACTTTGTAGACAATATTGCCCGAAATCATTACTACCACCGTCCATCCCTAAATATCGTCAATTGCCCTCGATACAATTTCTAATCACCTCTATTGACCATCTCACCGCTCACCAGTACTTATGTCTATCATCTTTGTTGCAGCTTGCTCTACTACATGCCCACAGTTAGAGTAATAACAAATATTTAGTAAGACTATGTTAATATTTGCTTGAAACTATTTTGACAATTAAATGTTTTTTTTCAAAAAGCATAATCATTATTGAAACCATATTTGATTTTTGTGTGCACAACTTACACAAAAAAAATCCAAAATTAAATTAAGTATCATTTCAGTTAATATATTCAAATTTTAGCGCATTTTTTGTCTTTAAATAGGAGATTTACTAAATAGCACTTTGAACAATATATTTTTTTTCCCAGGTAACACCCAAAATCTCATATTATGATATAAAGCTTTCAAAATTTTACTTTACACCTCAAAAATAGCCTTTGTTGCCTCTATCGTTACCTACGCTTAAAATTTACCCGGAAAGCCTCATGTGAAAGCATTGTGCTATCCATTTCTCTCTAGCGGTGAGCTATCTCACATCTTTCATGAGCTCCAACATGTATTTCTACTCTGGCCGAGCCAAGTCTCCGCAAAGCCCAAAGTTGTTTTTTTTTCTTTTGTGCCTAAAGTTGCTTCGACTCAATTGATAAAATCTGTGGATTTTTTTTTTTCCTTGTTATGCATTGCAAATTGAATGCTAAAGCTGCAGCAATGAGTAGAATTTTTTTTTTTATTTGTAAAAAGGATGGAGATGGTGGTACTTAATTGATTCATAGAATAATTTCCATGTAGAAAGTATGTAGTGAAAGGCTAGTTTTGATCCATGCAAGTCGAAGACTTTATAAATGAAGTATGCTTAGCCTTCTTTTCAAACAAGTTGGCTTCATTTTTTACATATGTATTGTGATTATAAAAGATGGTAGTAATACATTTCTCAAACTAGGTTGATTGCCATACTTGCTATGCTCAAACCTATCTAATAACCAGAAGTGCTGCTATAATTATTATGTGCTGCCAAACTGCATTGTGCATCAACAAGAATGTCGACACAAATCGTAAATGTGATTTGTGGATAGCCAAAATATCGAACTAATTTTCCAAATTCATTACAATAAAC
>JXCR01142810.1:0-10140 GCA_002079205.1 Phalaenopsis hybrid cultivar | reverse complement strand
TATATATATATATATATATATATATATAATTTTGATTATATGGAAAACTAAATCTTTTGCTAATTAATTAAATTTAAGCTTGAGATGACTTGCTAAATAGTTAAATTTAAGCTTGAGCTCCGTATTAATTTTATGAATTTGAGTCAATTTATTTATTATAAAAAATAATATTAAGTCAAATTAATATTATACTAAAATAATAAATGAAATGAGTAATTAAAAAATAAATAATAAAAATTCACTTATACATAATATAATATTTAAACTTTTTTATAAAATTTTAAAAGCATAAAATTGTAGAATATTTTTTAGCATATTTTAAAGTAATTTTTTTTATAAAATTTCTACTGAGCCCGTTCACATGTCAATGAGTTGACCGAGCGCTTCCTTGAACTTGCCGTGTTCGATCATTAAGCCCAGCTTGCGAGCCACTTTTCGAGGGTAGCCCAAATCGACTCACGAGTCAGCTCACTCAATTTACACCTTTATTTGTAGTAAAACATAAAAAGAGTCTCTCTCTAAATTAAGAAAAAAAAAAATGTAAACGCAAATATAATATTAAAATTTGATCTTCTCTCCTAAAAGTCATAAATCCATATCTAAAATTACTCTAATAATATTTATAATCATAAGGCTAAATTTATAATGTTTTGAGTGCTTNCAATTTTAGTTTAACGAGCCAATTTCGAGCCGAACACGAACACAAATATTTAAATCGAGCCGAACACTAACACACTGTTCACGAGCTATTTCGAACGAGCCGAAGAAGAGCCAATCCTGAGCTCGCTCAAGCTCGGCTCGTTTACAACCTNATATTTATGTCTAAGTTTAAATCATAACACCTCATGTGGCAATGTGGTTAGTATCTTCTTTTGTATATATTTTGATACAGTTTCGAATCCCACACTTTACATCTATTTTTCTCAATTTTAGCTTAATGAGCCAATTTAAGCCGAACACGAATACAAATATTTAAATCGAGCCGAACACGAACACACTGTTCACGAGCCGATTTCGAACACGAGCTATTTCGAACGAGTCGAACACGAGCCAAACCTCAGCTCGCTCATGCTCGTTTACAGCCCTACCTAAAAGTCATAAATCCATATCTACAATTACTCTAATAATTTTTATAATCATAAGGCTAAATTTATAATGTTTTGAATGCTTGATTGGTAAATGATCACAAATCATAAGAAACAGTGCTTAGCAAAGACGATGAAAGCTGACCGGATTAAAATCAGTGAATCCGAGATGAATATCGACGCCATCAACATTAACTACGCGGGCATGATCTCCCAGACACTCCTTTTTCTCATAAATCGCCACCTCAACGCCGGCCTTCGCGAGCTCATAGGCCGCCGCTAGGCCGGAGATCCCCGCACCCACAACCGCCACCCGCAGCATTTGGCCGTTATATTTATATAACCCACCGGAAATTGATCGGATAAAGATATGCAATTTCCCTGCTCCAAACCCAGCTTCAGAGCTCCCTATTTATAGTGAAAGAGGAGAATTAATTTGAATTAGTCTTTCGTTTTGAATTCTTTTTGATCCCCTGGTCCCGTAAGATCAGTGAGTTCATACATGTAAGGAAGGTGAAAGAAGAGGACTTGATGAAATGATGGTGTCGTTGTGTTAGACGACTCATAAATGATGTGACATATTTTAATCGGCGTTAGTTCTGACTTTTGTGTTCTTATAGTTATGAGGAAGGCCGAGTGGCAAGCAAGGTTTGTGAATCTGATTGGTCATTTCATCATATATAATTTTTAGGCTAGTTTGGCAAGCTAGTTCGCCAAGCCAGTTCAACAAATTAGCTCGACAAGAAGTGAAAGACAACTGACAAATTGACGAGTTAGGGTCACCCGAATATATTACTTTGAAGAAAATCATGTACTTCAGATAATTTTGGTGTCATTGTGTCCATCTTGTCTAGCCAGCTAATTTGATCATAAGTTTACTAAAATTGGAGTTCTAGATGATTTTTAAATGGACTTTGAACTTTCTTACTAAAAAATGATTTTAGATCCATATCCTCCTTGAGTTTCGTGCCAAATGAAAATTTTTACTAATGTCATATAAAAAATCATAAATGAGGAAGATGGATCCCTTTGACCACGTTGTCGTTTAAAGAAGGGGTCTCCATGCTCCGCATCAATAATACCCTAATATATTGTTTATTCTTTATACCCTAAGAGAGTATGCCTTACATTGGCTCACTCACCTCCTCTTAGGATTGGTCACCTCCTTTCATTCAAGCAAATGTTCATAATGTAATTTGCAAAAGCCCATAAGCTACTAAAAAATTGGGGCGCTCAGCTAAAGATGTGACAAAAGCACAACGAGTTGTTGAGGAATTTCATCACTCACTTCCTATGAGGGATACTTGAAGTCAAGGAACTTGAGCTAGCTTTGCACATGCAACTTTAGCTCAAGGGATTTGGAAAAAACCATTCTGTCATTCTCTTGCTCTTTAACAACAAAGGACTCTAAAGCTCACCAATACTATGTTATTATGGAGGAGTACAACTGTGATACCAATGCTAACAATGGATCCAAAAATGGTTCTCTCATCCCCTAAGAAGAGAAAAGGCTCACCTTGTTGGGTGGGAACACTATGATGCTTCCCTGATAGATAGGGAATGCATTCTCTTGAGAAACATGTCCATAACAGGGAAGTCGAATGTGTTGAATGTTGACGGGCTTTGATTCACTCTCTACCATCTATGACTTCTTTGCGAGTCTCAATGATAGAGCTATTTGAGGCTATTAAAATAAAGAATACTACCAAAAAAAAATTGAACTAATGATGGCCAAATGTCATCTATGTGACCCAAATAAGCCATCAACAACACAACACATATGTACAAGCGAACAAAACATATATTTTCTTGGAGATCTAAAATGAAGTCTTGCATTCATTATGGCATCAAATATATAGCCAAATCTAAATGATTTCAATCTTATGTGTGATTCATTAAATAATCTTAAATGCACATTTTACATCTCAAAATTACAGTAGGTTGGTGTAAATTACTATGAAGCATTTGATATATGATTCTGACTCACCCGCTTGTGCTTTACTGATAATTATAAGTTCTTAAACTTAAGCGCATGAAGATCTTATGTGATTTAAACATATGCTTAAGCAAAAATCTAATCTACCTCAAGAAGCATGCAATTTTTTTTAATATTTACAAAAATCTACTTTTCAAAAGTCAAATTTATAACACTTAAGTTATGCAAGCTCTTGAACGAACCATCTTAAATATAAGACGAGTTCATAAGCTCACATTGGCTAGCCCAATCCTCATTTCAACCGATCCATCAGTATAGTGGTCAAGACTAGGGCTCTCTGACTGAGTGTTTGGCACAACGATTCCACTATATTAAACTCATGATTGTAACCTATATATTCCCCAATTCACTCTTGCCCTTTTAAGTTTAAAATCATAAGGTATACTCAATAGAGCATAAAACCCTCTATTAGTTCAGAATGGCTTAAATTTGTCTCGTGAGACAAACATTTAGTACAAGTTTATAAAGCCACCTTGGATTATTCAACACATGATTGCTGACAAGGATTCTACAGTTAAACTAAGTCAATTTCCTCATCTGGCTAAATAAACAAGGGTCCATGATAATAAGGATGAAAAAACCATTAAACCTTTGATTTGGTTTGCTATCTGTTTTCCACCATAAGGGAACTTGCTCACTATGATAAACTTATATAATCTAAAATATAATTGATGTTACTATACACTTAGCAATCAACACTCTAATAACTAATCTCAATTAAAAATATTTTATTACCATTAAGACAGATAATTAATCATAAACCTTGCACCTATTTGAAACCTCAAACCTCAGATATTAAAAGTTCTCCTCAAATGAGGGTGAAATCTATGAGTTTGCACCTTATCTACAATCGCATCTACCTTCAAAAAATTTGCTATCTGTTTTCCATCATCAACGCACTTGCTCACTATGATAAGCTTCTATAATCTAATATATAATTGATACTACAATACACTTAGCAATCAACACTCTAATGACTAGTCTCAATTAAAAATACTTTATTATCATCGAGATAGATAATTAATCATAAAAGTTTGCAACTATTTGAAACCTCAAACCCCAGATATTAAACATTCTCACCAAATGAGGGTGAAATCTATGAGTTTGCACCTCATCTATAATCACATCTACCTTCAAAAAATTTGACCAGAAACATACATAAAACTCCATCGTTCAAACAAAATCTTGGATACGCACTTTTTTCTAAGATTTCTTGTAAATTATTGCTTTCTATTATATCATTTCTAAACCCTCTTAACACAAAAGGATCGTAAACATGATGTTGATGGCAGCTGATTCCATTAAGATCAATTGGCATCTCTGCCTCTTTGACAACCAGCTTGACTAAAATATTTAAATATATTTATGATGATTAATATTGTCTCATCTCTTAGCTAATATATACTTGATTTTCCACTTATTATATATTATTATTGTTTGAAATGGTAAGCACAGGCCATGCCACACCTTTTGAAAATAAGATTCTAATATTTAGATTTATCTAATTTGACCATAAAGAATACAAATAGAAGATGAATTATTAGTATTTTTCAAAATTAATTATTAATTTTGCATACAAAAATGCACTATTTAGTTTGGATTTGAAGTTGGACATATCAGCAAATATATGATTTTCTTTGGTTTGTTCTAGTAATTCTCACTTGGAACAATATTATTGCAAATTGAGAAGAGGGTAGAAGTTGATCAATTAAAACCAAGACATTTTCAACCATGTCTGATATATTCATCTATAAAAGAAGTTAATTTTTTTGTAAATTAATGTTGTTCATCACTTATGAAAAATTAAATTCATTGTCATACATGCAATCATGCTGTCATTACATATGATTTTATTTAAGATATCACCTATGGCGGTTACGATGGACCTGAGCCAAGTCAAATTTAATTAAATCACTATTAATATTACGATAGATATGTAACCAGATAATTCACTTGATTAAGCATGGATCTCACAAATATTGGATTAAAATATATTTAGAATTATGTTCATAATCATTTAAATTTTGATTTTTAGTAATTTTATAGTTGCAAACTCAAAAAAAGTATGCACGAATCTCGAGACAATCTGATGGTCTAGATTAAAAGAGACAAATTGATGAGCATCCCTTTGATGAAAATCTACAAGTACACATAAAGCCGATCAACTGAAGCACCGCTAGCTGACCAAAAGCTAGCTAGCCGAAGACTAGTGACTGACCAACAAGAGATAGATATTCACACCAAACACCGAACAATGTTCTATGACCCCACAATCTCACCACCACTAACGTGAAGCTCTTCAATAAATCCCCAAACAAATCTTCAAAGAGCTCCATAAATAACCATTGAACAAGCAGGTTGACTGGCCACCTTTAGGCCAACTGACTGCCTCTCTCAAAGTCGATTGGCTTCCTAGAGCGAAGGCAGATCTACATCCAGGCAAAATAGCTGACCAATACTAGCTTGGTCAGCCGACTTGAAGACCTCCTAACCAGAAGGTCCAAAAACATCAAAGGATACCCAAATCAGGTACAAACACAAAAAGACACGACAAAAAATAATAATGTTCCATCATGTCCTTATTAAAGCAAATGCAGATGTGTAGTTTTTCACATTTCTTATCCTCTCTTTTATAAATAAGGGATCCATAGCATGTGTTGGCATCAGTTTTTGATGTCGTATGCATGAGATGTCCACATGAGTACAACAGGGTCATGCTTCACGTATATGTTGTTTCTCACAGCTCGAGGCATCCATATGAGAATCTTCAGCGTGTATTGAGGGGCACGCTGCCAGGGTCATTCTGCTAGACTTTGGCTTTCGCTTAGGCGAAGACCGGTAGACATTTTTTCTGTCGGATGACTTCGATTGGATCAAAGGATCTCATTCGTCACATCGCACGAATTAGAGTTAAATTGGCTCAATTATCCACGAATTTGTCCAGACGACCTTGAATGATAAAACGGACTGCGCGAGGGCGATCAAAACATTGATTTACCTAAGAAGAGCACCAATATTGATATGGTTCCAGGAAGGAGCGAATTGCACGCAAGTCAAGGCACATAGCTATAAAAAATAATAATTTTAAAACTCTTTACCGTAAAAAACGAGACTTCAAATTTGTCGACTTGCAGGACTCCGGAGACCCTCTGAGTGCCACTGAATAACCATCAGTTAACCACCATGGATCAGTTTTAAAGGCAAAATGGGACCTGAGGCTAGCTTGAGTGGTTTCCTAATGGGGAAAGCTGTCAGTCACTATGTTAACCGATGTTTATTCATAATGATTGGATCCATGTATTGGGGAACTGAGAGTAGTTGTTTATCATTATCAGCCCCCTCAACTTGGGAATAGTCTGTGCCATTCTTCCTCTTGAAGGCGTAGTCGGTCAGTATAGTCCTGATGTCCCATCTCTCAGATGATGAGACAATGAAAAAACTTTTATTTTCAATCCTTAACCTTATTTTTGAGGCCAAAAAGTTGGAACCAACCGATTGTCCCAAACTTGACGTATTTGTTCAACTTTACATGGAAAGAAAACATGTAACTGAGTAAATCCGTTGACAATTGAATTCCCTTTTGCTTGCAAAAAACAACACAGGTAATTATTGTTGTGATCGAGTTTGGTTCGATCTGAGCTAGAACCACCCAATATCAATTAAAAATAGGCTTAAACTTGTGTCAGAAGACAATTCACAGTCCTTACTAAAATTGGTCTTGATAAACCATTAAGTCTTCACCAAACCTGTCAGTCACCCTCTCATCTGAGCAAGCAGCTCTAAACTTGATCTTCAAGTCAAAGATGAAGGCCTTCCCAACAAAAGCAACCTCGAACCAAGACAATATTGACCGCTCAATTTCAGCTACAAGATTAAAAGTATGGGGAGTTCATTTCAGAGCCATAAAAAATGGGAGGAAGAGAAAAACTAGCGTTAAAAGCCAAGTGATAGAATGCTGAGAGAAAAGACAACAAGCACACAAATGTGTCCTTCAACCCCTATATATAGGAACCCGGTGGAAGTGAAAACACCGTGCAAGCAATTTGAGAGGAACCATCATGTTAACGCATTAAGCAAACATAGAAAATAAAATATTTTATTTATTTCAATAAAAAGGAAACTAGATTTAGATTATAATCCGACAGGAAGTATTTTACCAACTGGTCCTTGGTCCCCTCGGCCTGGACCAAACCAATCTTAGACAGTCTCCTATACAATATTTGACTGCCGAGCTTAAACTACTTTGCTCGGTTAGCCTTAGAATGGGCTTTGAACATAAAAGAATTTTCCCGAAGTTCGGAAACTTCTCGGAAAATATTGACTGCCTCCCCTCACATCTCCTCCAACACCACACAAAGATCCTTCACACCAATGACTGAACAAAGGTTTGGTACACCAAACAATCTCACCATTGCAAACGTGAAGCTCTCTCAACAACTCCCCCCAAAATTTTGAAAGAACTCCATAACTAACTAAGGAACAAGCAGACAGAGCGACTGCCCTTAGACTGATCGGTTGCCTTACTTAAAGCCGATTAGCTTTCTAGACCCAAGGCTGACCCACATCCAGGCAAAATAGCCGACCGAAACTAGATTGGTCGACCAACTCTAGGACCCATTCACAAGAAAGTCCAAAAACATCAAAGGATGCCAAAATTAGTAACTAACATGAAAATGCATGAAAAAAGGCATTAATGCCCGACAACGTGAAGCTCTCTCAACAACTCCCTCAAAAATTCTCAAAGAACTCCATAAATATCCAAGGAACAAGTAGGCCGACCGACCACCCTTAGACCGATCAGTTGCCTTTCTTAATACAGATTGACTTTCTAGAGCGAAGGCTGACCCACATCCAGACAAAAAAGATCGAAACTAGATTGGTCGATCGACTCTAGGACCCACCAACTAGAAGGTCCAAAAACATCAAAGGATGCTAAAATTAGTTACTAACATGAAAATACATGATAAAAGACAACAATGTCCAACAACACCACTATTAAAGTAGGGATAAATGTGTAATTTTACACCTTTTGACCCTCTAATTTTTATAAAGAGGGAATCCTTAGCAAGTATAAGGTGTTTTTTGTCTCTCTAGACTTGGACCTTGTTGGGCTCCTCTCTAGACCCTCTCTTATATGGAGATCTCTCTCCCTTCCTCTCTTTATTTTATAAACATCCAGTTACATTATATAAAATTAGTCATATAACATGGGAATACCACAATTTATCCTTATGGGGTAAGTCTGTGTGTGCTCTTTTATTTTTTACTCTCTCAGCTTCTCCCTCTAGGATTCTACCGCTTCGATCCTTAGGCATGCCTCACAGAATAAATTTGGATCTAACATTAGTCAAACTGAACATCCAGATAATTTGAAACAAACATCAATAAAAGTGATTCAATCTGAGCCCAAATCAACTTGGATCAAACACTTAAAATATAATAAGAAGCTTCAAAATATCAATTAAAATGTCAATAATGTTTAAGTTTAGCGTGCTTATAGTCAGATCGAGCATATCGATGAGAGAAATTCAACTAATTCAAAATTATTTAATCATGAGGTTGTTACTGTCCTTCTCAAAATTATTAATCGTCCTTCAAAACTCAAAGTCAATTACCACAACCGATCATTGCCAACCACCACTAGTGAATGTTGTAACCCAACAACTCAATGATGGTTGTTGTAGTTTAGCTTTTAATCCTTTTATTTATTGGCAATTATTGCTTAATTATCATGACACAATCAATTTTAATATTTATTAACTCTCATTATAAGCATGTGTTAGGCGGCTTAAAGAGCTTGAATATGAAACTTGAAATGTAAGTTTGAAATCATGCAGAGTATATGGAATTAGAAGGTCACTAGAAATGTGTGGAAATAATAATTTAATTTTAATGGTTATTTTCCATTTGATTACTTGAAATGTATTAGAGTCGAATGGGAAGGCTTTTGATGGGTTAAGAAATTAGTCTAGATTAAGTTAGACAAATTAGGTGAAATGGCTAACGCAGGCTGTATCTAGTGATATGAACTGATTTGTAAGACTTAGCAAGGCTTTATAATATTATTCTAACTTTTAAATTCTTTTTTTTATTATTTGGAAATGTGAGTCCAAATGACAATATATATGATTCGAATCCGTAATCTCACGTTGTGAACAAAAGAAAGAAGATGGCAAAATATTAAATTATGAATGAGATGATGAAAAAGAAGGAGAAAAAGATATTATTTATATAAAGAATGCAGAATATGTAGTGATCACAGAAAGAATCCTCAAGATGAAAGTCACCTTATTCTTTTATTTAAATAAAAATCAAATGAACACTTTTGAAATAGTTTCTTTTTTTTAGTATAATATTGAGTTATTCTGTTTTAATTCACACTTGGAAAAAAAAAAATAGTCTCATTTGTCGTATATATGTCTACCTGAGGAAGGCGGAGGCGTTTGGAATCTAAGATGGTTGGACTCAGTTTTGTCCTATTTTGTCTCCAAATATGTGACAGAAAAGTAATAAGTTTAGGGACGAGTTCCACCTGAAAATAATAAAAAAAAAGGTTTAGATTTATATAATTTGAACAAGAAGAATAAAAATAAAAGATGGTTTATTAAAATAGGTGATATGTCATTGACAAATTTACATCAACCGATACGAATCTCAAGACATGACATAAATTTTGTTTCTGAATCGAAGACCAAACAGATTTCTCCCGCTTCTACTGCCGCAGACCACTATCGACCACCATCTGCTAGGCGTCATCAACTATCATCTGTAAAAACATGCTCCTTGTAGTGAAGTCCATTATGGAGTCACAACGTGTATTGTAACCCAAATATGATGCAACAACACTTTTGTGAGGGTGTAACAACATACCTCACATATGATATGATGACTCCTCCAAAAGACGACACAATAGCACNAACCGATACGAATCTCAAGACATGACATAAATTTTGTTTCTGAATCGAAGACCAAACAGATTTCTCCCGCTTATACTGCCGCATAGGGCTGTCAAAAAAGCTCGTTGTTCGCGAACAGTTCGTGTTCGGTTCGTCAATGAGT
>JXCR01142809.1:95730-136733 GCA_002079205.1 Phalaenopsis hybrid cultivar | reverse complement strand
GAAGATTGGTTTAGCTGGGGAAGATAGGTTTTGCTGTTGAAGATGGCCGTGCTACCCACCATGCTAGCTCCAAGCTCCTTCTGCGACGAGTTTGAGTTATCTAGTGTTTTAAGTTATAATATCAAATCAGGTGGCCTTATGGTTGAAGTTCTTTAAATTTTATGAGAGCATATTAAAGTTGATTAGAGCGATACCGGTTAGGATCCTACGGTGGTTCTTTAAATTTTATGAGTGCATATTAAAGTTGATTAGAGTGACACCGGTTAGGATCCTACGGTTCCCTCGTTCTGGATTTTCTATTGGATTCACTTAGTCCAAATGAACTTATCAAACCCAACTTAATGAGTTCCATAGTTTCATTTAAATCGTGGGAAACCTTGATAGCAACCGTAGGTTACCTCATCCAAGGGATTCCGATAGAGACATCTTAATTTAGTTGAAGTTGTAGTTTTATGTGATGTTTGTGATTAAATTTTGATTTCATTTAAACCATTGGAAGCCTCGTTAGCAACCGTAGGTTACCTCCTCCGAGGGATTCCCGATCATCAAGACTGTGGGAAGCCTCGTTAGCAACCGTAGGTTACCTCCTCTGAGGGATTCTCGATCATCAGATAGAGACGTCTTAATTTAGTTGCAATTGTAGTTTTGTGTGATGTTTGTGATTAAATTTTGAGCTGTTTTATATTTAAATTTAGTTGAAGTTGTGGTTTTGTGTGATGTTTGTGATTAAATTTTAAGTTGTTTTATATTTCGAATAGTTGAAGTTGTAGTTTTGTGTGATGTTTGTGATTAAATTTTGAGTTGTTTTATATTTTTTCGTTAGCAACCGTAGGTTACCTCCTCCGAGGGATTCCTGATCATCCGATAGAGACATCTTAATTTAATGAAGTTGTAGTTTTGTGTGATGTTTGTGATTAAATTTTGAGTTGTTTTATATTTTGAATGTCGGAAGTTGTAGTTTTATGTGATGTTTGTGATTAAATTTTGAGTTGTTTTATATTTTGCATGTTCAGTTGTGGTTTTGTATGATGTTTGTGATTAAATTTTGAGTTGTTTTATATTTTGAATGTTGTAGCGTTGTAGTTTTGTGTGATGTTTGTGATTAAATTTTGAGTTGTTTTATATTTTGAATGTTGTAGAATTTTGAATGTTGTAGCGGGTATGTGTGATGTTTGTGATTAAATTTTGAGTTGTTTTATATTTTGAATGTTGTGGCGATGAATTGTATCTTGGTTGATTTTTAATTTTGGTTTTGGTTATGGTTAACATACATGCAAGTTTATGTAGGTAAATGCAAGTATGAAACATGTAAGGAAAAAGGCAGAAGAAAGACGGTACTATAAACTGTAAAAGCGTACCTGACGAGTCTTCTCGTTCCACCACCTGAAACTTGAAAATGCATGTGAGGGCATTTATGAAGAGCAGGAAAAGTAGAGTTCTGAGGGGTTTTCCTAACTCTATGTTGTATTTTGGTAAGTCCTTAAAAGTTTAATTAAGGATGATTACATTGAGCGAAACATATTAAGTTTAATAGGCCTCTGAGGTATCCAACAAGCTAAGAGGGGGAAGCAGGTCAATGCCTCTCTCTCACCAACTAGTGAAAAGCCTCGAGTCCATTTAAACTCATTATGTAGCTCAATGGTTCATCCTGTGAAGACCCTTATTACTCAGTGAACATTGATATCTCAATTATCCCTAAGAAAGGGGTAATTATCATTTGTGATTCAATTTAAGAATTATGTGGGTGAAGACCCATGAAGGGGCAAGTTAGTGTAATTTGAATACTTAGCCAAATTTTAATCCTAATTGGGCTTAGTGGGGTTTCAAAGATGTTTGATTTTGTTTATTTCTCTAATCTTTGTTTAATCAAGTTTTGATTTAGCCTAAGTCACCACTAAACCCTTAAGACCTAGGTGAGTGTCTTAATTAGTTTTCGGTTAAGCTTTAGCTGGTCATGATTCATAATTTGGATTTTATTTGAAAATCAAGATAGGGGTATCAAATTGATTAATTATTGACTTCAAAAGTCATACCCCTAAGTCTAGGATAATTTAATTTTAATAAACTTCCAAATTTTAATAATTTAGAAAGTTATTAATTAAGAAAGTGCAATTGGTTTCTACAAATTAACCCCTTTGTGTTTCAAAGATCAAGTGAATTGATTAATATTAGAGGTTACCCATTCCCCTCCTTGATTTAAGCCTAAATGCNTGGAATCACTTTCTTATTTTCTCAAAGATTATGAAATCAAGCACTAGCTTTAAAGCTAACAAACTTTTGCTCATCATAATCTATTTTTTCTTTTGATCAATCTAGGTGTCATACANCACTTTCTTATTTTCTCAAAGATTATGAAATCAAGCACTAGCTTTAAAGCTAACAAACTTTTTCTCTTCATAATCTATTTTTTCTTTTGATCAATCTAGGTGTCATACAAAATATAGAAAAATTTGATAAAAATTTGAATAAATTCCAAAATTCTGAAAATCAAAATGTAAAGCACTTTAAACTTAAATCCACTAAGTAATAGTTTTTCACCAAAGAATTTTCTCAACATCTCTCAAAAAAACCCAAAACTTTCGGATCTAGGCAACGTGAGAAAAATCTTCTAGAGATAATGAAATCTGAAGTTCCTTTGCTTCTAAATCGCCTCAAATCCGCCCAAAATCAAGCCTTAGGTGTGAAAACCGAAGGTTGCAGGTGACTTTAGGGGTAAAAATGGAGGTTTTGCGGTGAAAATCACGAATTAAAGGGGTTATTACATGTCTTGGGTCGAAGGCGCCTTCGGTGCCCATGCCAGTGTCGTCAGCGTTGAATGCCCGAAGTTCACTATTTTGATTTCNGCCTTCGGTGCCCATGCCAGTGTCGTCAGCGTTGAATGCCCGAAGTTCACTATTTTGATTTCTTTCAAATTTGCAATTTCCTTTTAATTTACTCCAAAGTTTTTTTAGTATTTTTAAACACAAATTTTTATCTAAAGTTTTTTTAATATTTTTAAACAAAAAATTTTATCTAACAATAAATCACAAATAAACATTCACAAACAGTCATTTTCACAAACAACAACAAACTAACTTTTATCTATGAAAATACACTTTTTACAAACACATTTCACAAATCACACATTCACACCTATTAAGTAAACTAATTATAAATCAATGTCAAAATCAAGCCACAACACTAAACGCTGACACAAAACTATACACATAATCAAAGTTCAGAATTCTAAAGAAAAAATTAAACCAAACCAAATCAAATTAAATCCACATAATTACATCAAATACATAACTATTCTTAAGCAAATACAGAATCCAAAATCTTCAGTCATTTTGCTTCTTTTTCAGTGCTTTCACCTCCTCTAATATCTCCAATGGATTGGTAATGAACATATAGGTTAAAGAAGGTTTCATGCGAGAATTGATCTGTCAAATTTTCTTCAATCCATCCATTTACTTTAAACATCCGAACTATTCCTGCTTCAAAAGTTCCAGTTTGATCAAAAATATTTTTCGTTATCCAATCAAGGTGATCAAAAAGGTACTTAAGATCTCCCACTGAATTCATAATACTCTGAAGTTTCCTTTCAATTTTCTTTAATTTCTTCTCCAAAGCAAGCAAACTTCCTATTGTTGGTGGTATTAATGGAGTTGAAGAATGTCAAGTATGATCCATAATAGCATTTAGTGCTTCATTTCCATTACCAACATATTGATCATCAATAGGGATCATGGGCTCCCATGGTAGTAAAACTTTTTTCCCAACTTTCATATGGTACTTGGGATTGACTGTAAATCAAAAAAATTGTAGAAGGCCCAAGTCCATAAATTGGCTCATCCATAATAATACCCATAACATATTTAAATATGATTGATCCTATATCAATAGGTTTTTTCATTTAAATACAGTAGTTTAAAATAACACTTTCCTTGGTGACTCTATTAATTTTCATAGTACGGAGTAATTTTGCACAAATAAAGAAATTTCACAGCTTCAAAATTCAACTAAGTGATGAAGCAGGAAAACTAATAAATCAATTTCATCAGTCCAAAAATTATAAAAATCTTGCATCAAATCTTGCGTAGGAATGAAATTTTTGTAATGACAGATTTGAACATTTTCTATCATATAAAGCTGATTAATCCTCAAAAGATTGAATGGTACAGACTTACCTCGTACGAAGACAACACCTTGGGTAATTCCACCTAAATTTGTGTAGAACTCCTTCACTACAAGCTCAACAACTGTAGCAGTAGTGTAACATAGAACTTCTCATCGCCTTTGCAAAATGATCTTGTCAACCGGAGCACTTGGATTGATCAATCCATGATTAACAAATCCTCTTTCCTTGATCAATCTCTTCTTTATAATAATTTTATCATATAATCTCTGCACGTCGAAACTAAAAAACTTTCTTCTATTAAAAATTTAATACCTTGAAGTATTTCTAGAATGGGAAGCCATGAAATCCAAAAATAGGAAGTTTTTAGGCATCCTAGGAATTTTTTAGGACTTTAAAAACACCTACCAGAGGTTAATATGGAGCAAAATCCTGCCAAAGTCCGCCAAAAGTCTTATGAACCATCAAAGCACTCTCGGTGTCGTCGGCGCTTCTGATTGGTGCTGCCAGCGCTGAGGTCCATTTCTTGGGCATCGTCGGTGCCCATTCTGGCGCCGTCAGCGCTAGTGGCCAAAATTTGGCAACTTTCATTTTTCGTTCAATTTAATTTCAACTTTTTTCTCCAATACCAATATTTGACTTAATTTAGAATAAATGCAATTATGTAAGATTATTATTTATTAATATATAAGACACNAAATGTCATGATTCTGAATTTGGAGGACATTTTGGAATTGATAAAACTGCTTATAAAATTTTACAAGTTGGAGTTTATTGGCCTACTAT
This sequence comes from Phalaenopsis hybrid cultivar, assembly GCA_002079205.1. Taxonomy (NCBI): domain Eukaryota; kingdom Viridiplantae; phylum Streptophyta; class Magnoliopsida; order Asparagales; family Orchidaceae; genus Phalaenopsis; species Phalaenopsis hybrid cultivar. The sequence continues at coordinate 131,830 of JXCR01142809.1, read as the reverse complement.
CTTTAGAGATGTTTATAGATACATAAAAACTTGTGATCAACATCAACGAGTAGGCAATATATCTATAAGAAATGAAATGCCTCTGAATTTCATGTTAAAAGTTGAGATCTTTGACGTTTGGGGATTAGATTTTATGGGACCATTTATTCCATCATTTAGGAACTTATATATATTAATTGCAGTGGACTATGTTTCTAAGTGGATTAAAGCACAAGCTTTACCTCGTTGTGACGCAAAAAGTGATTCAAGATTTTTAATGAAAAATATTTTCACTAGATACGGAATGCCTAAAATGATTATCACTGATGGAGGATCCCATTTTATGAGTAAATATATTCATAGATTGGTAGAAAAATTTAATATTATTTATAGAATCTCTACTACCTATCATCCTCAAACTAAATTAGCTAAAGTTTCTAATAGAGAGATTAAACAAATACTTGAAAAGATTGTAAACCCTAGTAGGGTAGATTGGTCCACTAGACTAGATACCGCATTATGGGCTTACAGGACTGCTTATAAAACTCATATTTGAATGACTCCTTGCAGATTAATTTTTGGAAATACTTGTCACTTACCAGAAAAATTGGAGCATAAAGCATATTGAGCGATTAAAGAATTCAATTATAATTTGAAAGATGCTGGTAAGAAGAGATTGTTATAATTAAATAAATTGGAAGAATTAAGAAATGAATCTTACTATAACGACAAAATTTATAAGAAGAAACTAAAGTTATAGCATGATCGGAAGATTAACCAAAAACACTTTGAACCAAGACAAGAAGTTTTTCTTTACAACAGTAGGCTGAAGTTATTTTCTAGGAAATTGAAGTCTTGTTGGTTAGGACCATTTACTGTGACTCAAGTTTATACTTACAGAGCTGTTGAGATTGAAGATTAGAAAACTGGAAATTGATTTAAAGTAAACGAACACAGACTAAAATGATATTTCGAGGGTAAAAGACCAAGTTTTAAAGAGGTTTTAATGAACAGTCAACCTGAAAATCACCTGAATATGTCAGGCTGACGGCGTTAAACCAAGCGCTTTATGGGAGGTAGCCCATATTTATCTTTATTTCTATTGCGATTATAGTAGTTTGNAAAAATTTCAAAAATTCCCATAAAATTCTAATAAATCCAAAATATTCCTAATTTTATTTCTCTCAACTACCACATGACCAAATTTGGCCAATTTGACCATCTTTAACCAAAACCACCAAATTTGCCTTTAAAGGCCCAAATTCCCCATATTCAATTCAAATGTCCATCAATTTGACCTCAATTGACCTCAATTTCAATCCTAAACTCAAATTAACTTTTAATATGATCAAATTAAACTAAATCCAAGCTCAATTGGTCCATGATTTTAACCCAATTTTGAGTTAGGTTAAAGCCCCAATTTTGACCATATGACCTAATCTCACCAAATTGAACCCATAGCCTAGTCAACTGGCCCCAATTAATGTTGCAAAATATTTATAACATTAATATACATCAAAATAAACCATCACTTGACCTTGGTGAAGCCTCATATCCATTTGATTTTTGGCCTAAATCCAAATTCCTAATTTAGCCCCAAATTGGCTAAGTCCCCAAATTTCACCCAATTGATTGCCTTAACCTCAAAATTAGCATCAAATTCATGTTGAAAACTCTTCATGAGGTCCCTATTGACCATTTAAATTAATCAATTTGAACTTAGCCCAAGGCTAAACCAAGCTAGACCCAAGCCTAGCCCAACATAACCAAATTGATTAAGGTTCAAAATTCTCTAAAATTATCCCTTCAATTGAGCTCAAAACCACTTCCATTATTCACCAAAGTTGTTCCTTATGATCATATAAACAAAATACAATACTTATTTGGGCTAATTGACAGGGCTAGCCTAGCCCAAACCCAAGTTTTGGTCATTTTCACCCGCTTGGACCCATGCACTAAATGTCAGATAACCACCCCAAAGTCACCAAATTAACTCTACCCCAGCCATTAGTTGGACTTAGTGACCAGTCTAGACATCATGAAACCACATAAATAAAGCCATGGACCAAAGGTCCCCAAAATTAATGGATATTATTTTCAAAAATTCAAATGCTTAAGATATATTTGCCAAATCTCTCTGGGTTCATTGAGCTCCTAGCCACCTCCTCCTGGCCAGCCGGCCGGCCTAGTGGTCGGAAAAGCCAAAACCAAGAGCCACCCCCATGGCACCTCACCTAAATCAAACATAGAGGCCAGCTCAACCAAATCAAATTGAAGCGCTCCTCTGCCCTCCACCTGNGAACCCAATTTTGAGTTAGGTTAAAGCCCAAATTTTGACCATATGACCTAATCTCACCAAATTGAACCCATAACCTAGTCAATTCGCCCCAATTAATGTTGAAAAATCTTGATAACATTCCTATACATCAAAATCAACCATCAATTTACCTTGGTGAACCCTCATATCCATTTTATTTTTGGCCTAAATCCAATCAACCATCAATTGGCCTTGGTGAAGCCTCAAATCCATTTGATTTTTGCCTAAATCCAAAACCCCAAATTTAGCCCCAAATTGGCTAAGTCCCCAAATTTCACCCAATTGATTGCCTTAACCTCGAACCATCAATTGACATTGGTGAAGCCTCAAATCCATTTGATTTTGGCTTAAATCCAAAATTCTAACCATCAATTGGCCTTGGTGAAGTCTCAAATCCATTTAATTTTGGCCTAAATCCAAAATTCCAAATTTAGCCCTAAATTGGCTAAGTCCCCAAATTTCACCCAATTGATTGCCTTAACCTCCAAAATGGCATCAAATTCATGTTGAAAACTCTTCATGAGGTCCCTATTGACCATTTAAATTAATCAATTTGGACTTATCCCAAGGCTAACCCAAGCTAGACCCAAGCCTAGCCCAACGTAACCAAATTGATTAAGGTTCAAAATTCCCTCAAATTAACTCTTCAATTGAGCTCAAAACCACTTCCATTATTCATCAAAGTTGTTCCTTATGATCATGTACACAAAATAAAATATTTATTTGGGCTAATTGACATGGCTAGCCTAGCCCAAACCTAAGTTTTGGTCATTTGCACCCGCTTGGACCCATGCACTAAATGTGACATAACCACCCTAAAGTCACAAAATTAACTCTACCCCAGCCATTAGTTGGACTTACTGATCAGTCTAAACATCATGAAACCACATAAATCAAGCCATGGACCAAAGTTCCCCAAAATTAAGAGATATTATTTCCAAAAATTCACATGCTTAAGATATATTTGCCAAATCAAAGCACATTTGCATTAAATTGTTTTGATGGATTCCTCTGTCCCTGAGCTCCTAGCCACCTCCCCCTGGCCGGCCGGCTGGCCTAGTGGTCGGAAAAGCTCAAAATCGAGAGCCACCCTTATGGCACCTCACCTAAATCAAACTTAGAGGCGAGCTCATCCAAATCAAATTGAAGAGCTCCTCTGCTTTCCACCTAAGCACCACAATGCACCAAAACTTGTGCCCTGCGTGCCACCCCATGACCATTTTTATAAAAACTCACCTCCCACAGCCATGGGAGGTGTGCTGAAACTTTCTTAGAGAGGCCTCCCCAAACTTCACACAGAGCTTCCCTAAGATCCCCTCAGTGCATTCCAACCATTTTTCCTCACCAATTCCCGTTGTTGGAGCTGAATTTTGAGCTTGAAACCTTGCCGGAAACCAGGACAGAACCCAACACACCTCCACAGTCCACCAAACTCAAATTTTTTTCACCCACAGCTTCGTAACAGTGAAAGAATNCCCATTGCCGGAGCTGAATTTTGAGCTTGAAACCTTGCCGGAAACCAGGACAGAACCCAACACACCTCCACATTCCATGAAACTCAAACTAATTTCACTCACACCTTCACAACAGTGAAAGAAGCCAAAACCCCATATAATCCCGCACCCACAGAGCCTCTACCATAGCTCTAGACCAACACTCAAATTCAAAGAGCCCCATCAAATCCCTCTTTCACAGAGCCTCTACCATAGCTCTAGACCAACACCCAAATCCGGCCGTAGTCGAATTCCTACTTAGGCCTTACACCAAGACCAGGGACTCAATCCCTAGCCTCCTTGGACCCCAATGAGCGTGCCGAACCCCTCTGATCGAAGCTTGACTTCTCAGAGCAAAAGTATAAAACCTCACCTCATCGCGAGCCTATTTTGATTCTCCACTTAATTAGGCTTAATTTAATTGCATGAGTATCACTCCCTTCTCAGAGCAAAGGTATAAAACTCCTCCTCCTGAGCTTATTTTGATTCTTCATTTACTTAAGCTTGATTTCATGGTACCTTAGCAGTATAGATTATGTTCGTCTCACTTAGACGAGTCCATAGGATCAAACCCGAGGTGATTTGGTTGAGTCTAGGCTCAGATCTTAGGATTTTACTGTAGAAGGTCACGGGATCATTCTTTTGGGGGCGATGACGGGGAACTGATTGATCGAGCGTGTATCCAACGGACGGAGAAGATCGAGCCAGATGACGCTTCGGGACATAAACCGCGGGCCGAGTCAGCAGCTACGTGGATGGCGGCGTCCAACCAGAGCGCGCCACGCATGGCTTCGGAGCTGCCTAAGATCTAGTCAGCACGCACGATTTAAATAGATAAAAAGGGCTTTTTCTTATTTATTTAAATACCATTAACTTAGAAAATTCATAACTTTGTGTAAAAAAATCACAAAAATAAAATAAAAAAATCTTCTTGCTCAGTGAATAATTCAAGACCATTTTATGCATATTTTATTTTTAATTAATTAAACACTATTTTGAATCATTTGAGTCTCCACGCATATTTGCACATCACCTTGGCTTGAAATTTCGGCATGTTGTAGCCTCTGTTAAGGTAGATATCCTTTGATTTTCCTAAAGTCAAAGTAGGTTCCTCTACAGAGATCCATATTTTTCAAGTTATTCCACATTATTTCTATAAAATAATCCTGGAAATTAGCATATTGATTACAAAATCTTAAGAAAATTTTGGAAGGTCCACCATAAGTAGAAAAACCTTTCGAAATAATTTAATGGGTCAATTCATTTAAAATACCCTTAAATTTTACGAACACCAAAGCACTAAGATTATTAATTTTGGAAAATATAAACAATCAAATGACTTGATTTTTGATTTTCACTGTGGTTTATGATCCAAAGAACTCATCATAAAAATTTCAAAATATTTTGACTTCATTTAACAACTTAAGTTGATTTTTGAAGATAAATATCACCTTTGACACTTAAATGATTTTTAAACATCAAAATAAAACTCAAAAAATTATGAAACTTAGTTTTTTGAGTTCTCTGTGTTCAAGGATATTTATGAAAAATAAAATTATATTTAAAATAAAAAACTTGATTTTTAGACTATTTTAAATATTTAAATAATTAAAAATTCATAAAAACCACCAAAGTAATAAAACTCATAAAAATGTTCTAAATTGCTCCCTAATCACTTAGAAATAATTAGAATATTTTTTCTGATTTTCTAAATAAAGATATTGAATTTCAAAGCTTAAAAATAAATTTTAAAGGCTAAAAATGAGTTATTACTAAAATAATTCCAATAAATCAAATAAAAATAAAAAAAATTATAAAATTTACTTCTCTGAGTCCTCTGACATTAGAGAGATTTACAAAAATAGAAAACTTAATTTTCATCATCCAAAATATTTTATTTTTATTAAATAACCCAGAACTTAAAATAATTCTAATAAATCACAGAGAATTCAAAAAATCATGAAATTTGGTTCAAACAATTTACCTTGGTCAAGTTAGGAATTTTCTTTGAAAAATCCTATTTTTGCATTAAACCAAATCATGTTGTGTTGCGCGTACTTTGAAATTTTCTTATATTAATTAAATTTTACAGCTTTTTAAACAAAGATGTTAAAAAATACCCATAAATTAAGACCCGCCCGGTCTACAGATCAACCTCTATTTTTAGTGCTTGCACTAAAGATTAGAGGTTTTTGGCCATATAGCTAACCCTAAAACTTTTTGTTTTAAAGCCCGCTGCAATGGCCTACCCAACGTTGACCTTTTCCAGCAATTTGCCAACAGACCGTAGCGCCCGTAACGTCGCTCCCACGATCAAATTCGGAGCTGGATTTGAACATCTTGAGGTCATCCTCAAGAAAGCCCCATTTGTGGTAATGAAGATCGCCGCTCCAGAAATGCAAGAACCATTTGCAGAATTCAGTTTGCACTGCCTTCAAAACTTCCCTACCTGTAAGAAGGCTAAAGCTACTACCGTCGCGACACTCGTCAAACCTGTTATCCCCGTTGCTGCTAAGGGGAAAGAAGTGATGGTCGTTGAAGACCGGACTGAGGGATTAACTTTCCCACCACCCGTGTTTGAAATCAGGTCGAGCTCAAGGACTGTACCACTAACTCGAACTTAGAGGAGGAACCGCAATAGAAGAGTTTGGAGGGCCATCAAAGCCCAGACGCCTGAGAACAAACCCGTTGAGAAGGAGCCTCAACAAATTGAAGAGGTGTTACCAGAAATTTATCCACTCCTACGAGGGATTAGATTCCATCCTCTGATAGATACTGATGGATATGAGAGTATCCGGAAGATTGCTACCGCATTACCATCACTCCGTGGACACAGTGAGGAGGGAAAGAAATTCATTCCCATCACCCGAGTTAGTGCAGTCTTCAGAAGGCTTGCTACTAAAAGAGGATGTTCTGTTAGTGAGTTACTTAAACAAGTGGGACATGTGATTTCCCCTCGTATGAAAGAAAAAAATTTGAAGGATGTTAAGTCTGTTAGAAAGTCTCAAAAGTCGAGTGAAAAGTCACCTACCCATATTCCCATTTGGTTTTGTTTGAGAAAACGAGTTGATACTACTATAGTCACCACCGATCATACCACCACCGGGACCGCAGGTCACCGATCAATTAAGTCGAGACTGGGTCCAAAAATCTTACCTGTCATTCCTGGAATCCCGGAAAGAAAAACAAGACGATTACCTGACACGGTAGTTGGTCTACACCACGGGGAGCATACCTTCCCTCGACATACCAATGTCTCTACTAAGACGTCCCATCCTGAGACATCATTGTCAAAGAAGAAAAGGGTATGGGTACCCAAGCTCGCTGCACCAATACAGTTCAGTAAGCCTGCAAGACAGGATGTAAAACCAGTGCCTGAAATATCTGACATTGTCGCGACAATAGCCAACGAGATGGAGGAACAAGTAGAAGATGTCCATCAAGGTCCTCCAGATCTTAAAGCAATCAAGGAATCGATATTTAAGGAAAGAGTTGAGAAACTTAAGATCAAGATTTCTGAGTTAGCTCGAGAGCACGGAGTTTCCATCAATAGTGACAATGAAGATTTTGGTTACAGTGTACTTGGAGGAGGATTTCATGGATGTCCATGTGATCAAAACCAGAGCTACCACATCTGCGTGCGAGGCTCAACCCCACACCGAAGAGAACGCCGTAGATGAGCTGCGTAGGGTTATACTCTTAAGGGATGAACAAGTCAATCTACTGGAGAAAAGAGTAGAAGAGAAGCCTGCAGCTATGTCCGTAATGGCCACCATTCAGGGGCAATCACAAGCACCAATGGCTTCTCTAGAGATTAATCAGCCAGAAATCATACACATCACAGATGAAAGAAGGGAGGCTAATTTGGTAGAGAAAGATGAACAGCCAAAGAAGGACTCTCCCTAACGTTCCATGCCAGAAAAAGAGTTCAAGCAAATTGTTGAACAAGTATGGGATACCTTAGCCCAGTCCAAGGTTGATGCATCAATTTTAAAGGGTAGACCTTACCCGGAGGAGTTTGATGCTGTCCCTTTCCCCAAGGGTTTTGTGGCCCTAAACTTCAAGATATTCGATGGGATTGGAAATCCCAGACAATACATAGCACATTTCCAAGCCAGTTGTGGCAACACGAGGAATAATTAAGCTCTACTCTTCCAACAGTTTGTTAGCAGCTTGTCAGGGATTGCTTTCGACTGGTACGCTAACCTACCTAACGGGTGAGTTAATACATTTTTTGAGTTGGAACAATTATTTGTGAAAAGATTTGCTGGGTCACAACATCATTTGTCTATTGGAGAGCTCATGACGGAGAAGCAGAAGCCCAATGAAACCTTGGCAAAGGTGGAGAAACCTTAGCATGAAATGTGAACCTCAGCTACAGGAACATCAAGTGATTGAGATTTTACTCAAAAGCATTCATGGTCCAGTAGCTTTCATGCTTAAGGGACTCACCGTCAAATCCTTCGAGAAGCTACTATGTAAAGCAAGCAGTCTTCAAGAAACAATGAGCCGCATGAAAAGGCTAAGGTGACCAGAGTGTTCAAAAAGAAATCAGGAGTAGTCGCAACTATCGACAAAGGAAAGCAGCCAATAAAGGTATATGCAGAAGAGCATCGTCAGTCTTCATCACAGTACTCTCAGAAACAGAGCAGTCAATCCAACCAACAACAATCTCAGGAGGGATCACCTCGAGCAGCGGGTAAAAGAATATCCCTGCTAGAGTGACAAAAAGTTGTGTATCCCTTCAAGGATGAAGCTGTACCTAAAATATTCAAAATCTTGATGAAGAAACCAGAATTCAAACTACCTGATCCAAAGAAACCCGAAGAGGTGGATAAGAAGAATGAACCAAATTATTGCCCATACCACCGGTTGCTTGGGCACACTATAGATAAGTGTTTTGTCTTGAAACACTGGCTCGAGAATAACCTCAAGGAAGAGAGTATAATAATCCCGAAGGAGTATTTGAGAGAACCTGAAAAAAGGTTCCATAAACATGGTTTCAGCTGAGTCAATCTCTTCGATCGATTCGCATACTGGAACAGACGGATGAAGTACAACTTGGGATGAACTAAAGAGGGTCCTTAATCGAATACAAGATTCATTGAAACGAGCTTCTACAAACACTGAAGAAGAATGGAAGGAGGTCTAGAGCAGATCGTCCAAGAAGATACTGAACAAGATAGAGTCTGCATCAAAACAAGCCTCCATTCAGAGTCCGCAGCATACCGAGCCTGAGATGAAGATTTCGCCAAAAAATTTGTCATTATCAAGGACAGAGCAAGAAGAATAAAAGCATCACTGCCAAGATTGATAGCACGGGGGGTGGGATAGGGGCTACCTCTACTAGACTGGTTCTCTTGGATTTGGGGAAGAAAATCCTCAAACCCTTGACTTTGTATGATTTATTTTTTGTCCCTCCGGATTTTGGCTACGTTTTGACTATTTCTGGTAATAACGTAACTGATTATGACCGATCTAGCTGCAATCTTGATTCCCAAAATGATCCTCAAATTGTACTCGAGTTTGATGAACTCGTTGTCAAGTCCAAATAAGACATCAATGATATCGCTTACGACAGCACCAATAACGAAGAGCCAACTCTCGAGCATCACATTGCACCACTCGCCATCAACTTCGATCTTTCCAGTGAGGAGGAAAAGACACTGGAATATTCAACAACGATATCTCAAGATGAAGAAATCACAAAAGTCAACTTAAGGAGCGGAAAAGTGTTACCACCTAGAACAGCTCCAACAGACAAAGGAAAACAGATAATGACTCGAGAAGAGATACCCTCACCTCTGCCAGTGGAAGAAATGCATTATCAAGATAGAATCAGAGGGTCATGCAAAGTAGACTAAAATGTGCTAGCTCATCTTAGGAAGTTGTCTGCCCGACTAAGCATCTACGACGCTCTGATCCTATCAAAGGAGTTGAGAGAATCTTTGGTTACAGCTTTGCTTGATCCGAAAATTTTCTTAAATTAGTTGGCTCTCTGGTTACAGCTTTGCTAGATCCAGAAATTTGCTTAGCTCAGTTGGCGAGCACATCCTCATATGAAGTTTGCTCATTGAGAGAACAGTCAGGGGTAACCTTCACAGATGAAGACTTGCTGCTCGGTACCACCGACCACAAACGTCCGCTCTACAACTTCGTCAACATTGGCAGATTTGTGTTATCTAGAGTTTTAGTGGATCCTGGAGCATCTCTTAACTTTACGAGCCTATGAACATTGGCCTATTTGGATGTTGAAGCTCAAGAGCTTACGGCCAATAAGATGATGTTAAGAGGATTCAACCAAAAGAGAGAAAGAGCTCTTGGATCAATTACATTACTTATAAAGGTAGAAGAACTCGTAACAACAACTAAATTTCATATCATCGATGCCGAAACCTCTTTTAACGCTCTATTAGGTTGATTATGGTTCCATCATCTCTACACCAGTGCATCAAATACCGCAAAGATGGTCAAGAAAATTGCACCAAGGGAGATCTACAACAATTTTCAGTGCATGAAGTTGGTATCCATGAAGATGTTGCCTACTACGCGCCTCCAAAGAAGACTGTCTTCTCACGTACGATTTTGACAAACAAAGATGAAGATTCAAAAGAATCATAAAAAGGAGGCCATACAACTCCGCTTCAACAATCTTCTACCATGCCCTTACAACGAGTTGGTGGAGGTTCTTCTAGTTCATGCACCTGTGGTCGAGGCCGGGGACGCGGATGAGGAAAGATCAATTTAATTGTTGAATAGAATAAGCCATCCATCAACATCAGTGATGAAGATAGTTCTGAAGATGAAATAATGATGATAAAGCAGAAGAAACCTCAGTACGAGATATCCCTAGAAGAGACAGAAAGAATGAATACAGAAAAGAATAAATCTACTATCGATGAATTGAAAGAGATTTACCTAGAGACTGAAGAACGACCTCGGCTTACATATAAGTTCTCTACTTGATGACAAAGAATCTGCAGAATTGGTCAAACTATTAACAGAATTCAAAAATTGCTTTGCATGGAGCTACGATGAAATGTCGGGACTGTCAGCAGAGGTTGCAATCCATAAACATGGGGTGGACAAGAATATAACCCTAGTAAAAAAAGCTCCCAGGAGAATGCGCCTCGAAATAGAACAACAAGTCATCGCTGAAGTGAAAAAGTTGATAAACGCCAACTTTATTAAAGAAGAGCAATACCCCACGTGGTTAGCTAACATTATACCTGTTAAGAAGAAAAATGGACAGATCCGCGTTTGTGTCGACTTCAGAGATTTGAACAAGGCATGTCCAAAAGACGAGTTTCCACTACCTATGCTAGAAATGATGGTGTACATCGCTTCGACACATGAAATTTTCTCCTTCATGGATGGATCGTCAGGTTATAACCAAATCAAGATGGCTCCCGAGGATACATCGCTTACAACTTTCAGAAAAACGATTGAAATTTTTTGCTACACAGTGATGTCGTTCTGCCTAAAGAACGCCGGAACGACATATCAGCGTGCAATGACGAAGATTTTTGACGACCTCATTCACAATCAAGTAGAATGCTACGTGGATGATCTAGTTATCAAAAGTGAACAGAAAATAGACCATTTATATGATTTGAGGATCGTGTTTGAACGGTTACGACGATATGACCTTAAAATGAATCCCTTAAAGTGTGCCTTTGGTGTTACCTCCGGGAAATTTCTAGGATTCGTTGTCCGTCATCCGGGAATCGAGATCGACCCGGATAAGATTAAAGCTATCTTTGAAATGCCTCCACCTAAAACCTTAATGTAGTCTTCCAGGGGAAGTTGGCATATCTAAGACGCTTTATTTCTAATCTCTCAGGTAGGTGTCAGCTTTTCTCAGCATTGATTAAAAAGGACGCCAAATTTATTTGGGAAGAGAAATATCATCGGGCCTTTGAGGACGTTAAACAATATTTAATGACACCTCCGGTTTTGGTAGCCCCTATCCCGGGGAAACAGTTAATAATTTATACCGCGGCTTTGAATGACTATCTCAGAGCCCTCTTAGCCCAAGTCAATGATGAGGGCAAAGAAAATGCACGCTACTACTTGAGTCGTCTAATACCGACGGAGATAAGGTATCCACCTATTGAGAAGCATTGTCTGGCATTAATTTATGCTGCCCAAAAGCTTAGACATTACATGCTTTCTCATAAGATTACTCTGATTTCAAAAGTCAATCCGTTGTAATATTTGATGATCCGACCAATACTTTCCGGACGTTTAGCAAGGTTGTCAATGATTTTATTGCAATTTAATATAAATTTTGTTCTGGTCTGCGCTATCAAGGGATAGATTTTGGCGAATTTTCTCGTTATACACCCACTGCCAGCTTCGGTCCTCTCTCAACAACGAGTTACCAGACGAGCAAATACTATAAATGGAATTTTCTATTACGCAACGCTGGGAAATGTACTTCGATGGTGTTTCATCAGCAAGGAAAGACAAGGGATCAGGCACAGTTATACCAGGTAAGGCAGTTACGCCAGATAAGGGTATGTTGAGGTTCTCATACCACCTGACTGAGTCGTGCACTAACAATGAAGCAGAATATGAAGCTTTAATCACTGGATTGGAATTAGCAATCTCAATGGATATAACAAACATTGTCATTTTTGGTGACTCTCAACTTGTCATTCGGCAGGTCGCCGGACAATACAAAATTTTGAAACCAAGACTAGCAGAGTACCATCAGTACAGAATGAAGCTCCTGGAGCAGATTCCTGAGGTGACTTTCTACCAGATTCTTTGAGGAGATAATGCTCATACCGACGCTCTAACAAAAATTGTTAAGGAAATGCCGTATCCCCTGGAGGATTCCATCGAAGTCACGGTGCAAGGAAGACGAGTCTTGTCTCTAAACGACTTCGAAACTCTACACAAGCTTAGAAAAGAAGAAACAATAAATACTGTTGCAGACATCAAGGAAGATTGGCGCAAGCCATTAATAAAATATTTGCACACTGGAAAGCTGCTAGAAGACAGGTCTGAGGTGCACCACATCACAAGAAAGGCCATGTCTTACGCCCTGGTGGGAAATGTTCTCTGCAGAAGATCGTTCGACCAAATGTGGCTACAGTGTTTGAGCAGAGCCGAGGCACATAATATTGTTAAAGAAGTACATGTCGGATTGTGTGGCGCTCTCCAGTCAGGGCTGTAATTGAAAATAAAGATCAAAAGACTCGGATATTATAAGCCAGTAATGATGTCCGATTGCATGGATATAGCCAGAAGATGTCACTAATGCCAAGTGCATGGGGTGGTCTTACACCAGCCTGCGAATGTGCTACACCCAAATGTTGCCTCGTGGCCATTCGAGTGTTGGGGCACGGACATAACAGGTCTGATAGAGCCTCCATCTTCCAAAGGACACGGGTTTGTACTTGTCTCTACAAATCACTTCTCCAAATGGGCAGAGGCAGTACCGTTAAGTGAGGTTACGACACAACACGTCCTTCAATTTTTCAAAAGCCAAATTGTCTACCATTTCGGAGTACCGTGAAGAATAATCTGTGACAATGAGACAGCTTTTAAAAGTACAAAGATCAACAATTTTGTCAGAAGACATGGGATAGATTGGAGATACTATACAATTTTCTATCACAAAGCAAATTGTCTAGCTGAAGCTTTCAACAAGACACTGGTACAGATTTTGAAGAAAATACTGGATGAAAATAAGAGGGATTGGCATAACAAACTGTTAGAAGCCTTATGGGCCTACCGGACGACTTCAGGACTCCCACTCAGTGTACACCTTCTATACTCGTGTACAGGACTGAGGCAGTGCTACCGCTAGAAATCCAGACACCATCTCTCAGAGTCGCCATTTCCAACCAACTCACAACGGAAGAAAGTGCAAAACTCAGACTTGAAGAACTAGAGTGTCTCGAGGGAAAATAATTGAAAGCACATCAACATTTGGAGCTCTACCAGACAAAGATGTTACAAGCCCATGACAAATTGGTCGGCCCAAGGACATTCTAAATTGGTGACCTCGTACTTGTGCTCAAAAGGCCTATTCTTGCTCGCCACAAAATAGGTGGAAAGTTCGAGCCAACTTGGGAGGGAACATTTGTCGTTGAGAAGGTCTATACAAGAGGAGCCTACCAGTTAGTGGACTTCTACGGTGAAAGACCCATGTTACCGATAAATGGACGATACCTGAAAACCTATTACACAACCTGAAGCTCCTTAATGCCGCTTTCCTCCGCTTGCCTCTGCTTGCTTTGAAAACTTTGAAACTTTAATTTTTTTAAGGTTATCTATGTGGCCAAATGTCTATGACAACATCCAAACTTTATAATTAACCTCAATATAATGAAACTTTTGAGAAGATTTTTGAGCTTTACACGTTCTCTTTTCTACTTTTAAATTTAAATACCCTATTGAATCAAATGAAACTCACACATAAAATGAATAATCCTCTTCACAAAAAAAAACTAGAATTTACTTTAATAAATACTTTGTTTTGTTCTTGTTCATGCCAAACTTCGGCCCACTGATGTTTTTTTCTGTTGTCTAAAGAAAAATGCCAGGACAGAGACTAATCTTTGCCTTTCAGGATGGTTGGAACCTCGCACTAAGTGAAGAGATAGCGCCGCAAAGAGGTGTCATAGATTTCAACGTGGATTTCAACCAAGTTGATATGGACTACGAGGATCCTCTAATGGACGTAGTCAGCAAAAGAAAAGGAGGGACTGCCTTCACTTTTGAGGGTGACCACTCAAGACAATGTGACACACAAAGGTAAAAACGTGATAGCGGAACAAGATCCGATGGAGGGGCCCCTGCCCTCCATGATAGCTATTCTAGCAAGGGACCTGATAGTCTCCTATAATGAACAATTATTGAATTCTTTGCTCTGCAGGATGCAACAAAGAAATGCCAACCGAAAGAAATAGAGAGCCTTTCTGCGATAGGAATGCAAACACTAGAGAGACGTGAGCAGTTTTCTTACCCCCATTACTGAGGGACATATTTACGACCTAGATCTGAGAGAAACGTCTGCCAACCTGCCCACTACAGATGAAGAGTCAGGATTTGTGACAGAATCAGATGTGCTCCCAGTTCCAGATATCTTATGCATGGGTTGCCCAACATGCAATGTTGAGGTACCGGTGTGGACATTTGTCACGAGCGCATTTTTAGAATGCGCGGACTGCAACGTTTTGCATCTACAGTGTTTCAGTACATTAGAAAAATACACCTCAAGCACCAACGAGTCTCAGACTCCAGACATCGTGACAAATGAACCATATGTCCCGTTGGGGACAGATCAGCGCACACCATGGAGTCCAGGATCATACATCCCACTAGAGGCTGAATCTCATATTCCGGATCAAGCAAAACCATTTTCGGTTCCCCGCCGAGGCTCGAAGGAAGGAATGCCCACGACAGCTGCCAACTCCTTGTCTGGTAGAATACTACAAGATAAGCAGAGTAAGTAAAAAAGAATTTGAGTTCTATGAAGAAGTTCAAGGAAAGTTCGTCAACATATTGGAAGGCCTGGAGCTATATACAAGGGTTTTCTCTGAAACAGATGAAAGAAGCATTTTGGACTGCATCTTCGATTTAAGAGATAGAGGTCAAGTAGGCCTTCTCATGGAGAGGACATATTCCGAGCCGAAGAAATGGATGAGGGGAAAGGAAAGAATAACAATCCAATGCAGCTGTTGCTACAATTTTACGAACGACAGATAGGGGAATCTGCCTGGGATCCTTAGATACGATCAAGTGGATCCGTTATCACCGATGATACAAGAGAATGGTCAAGTAGAATATTCTACCCGCTACTTGCATTCCCAATAGTTGCATCATTAACATTTATGAATAAGGTGACTGCATTCCCCCACACATCAATCATCATGATTTTGTGAGGCCTTTCTGCACGGTCTCGTTCATGAGTAAAAGCAATATTCTATTTGGAAAAGAAATTGATATAGTCAGCCCTTGCGAATTCAGACAAGCTATGGAGATTCCTCTTCTAGTTGGTTCAGTACTTGTTCTCAAGGCAACGGTGCAGACATTGCCAAGCACTACATTCCAAGAGTGCGACACCGTAGGGTGTCTATAACCTTCCACAGAATAAATGATAGTAAAATAACATATGGATTCCAGCAAGACCCATTATTGGAGGAGTTATTTCCATACGAGCTATGAGAAGGTTGTACCTCTAAATATATGCAAAAGGAGCTCTTATCCTGGAGCATGACTTAGAAGGTATGCTTGATCAGGAGCTCAATATACCAGGCACAGAGGGTTCACTTACTTTCTTTTGATAGCATGACATGTATATGATGTATGAAATCTATAGTGTATTCATATCATGAGATGATTCTCAATGTATTAAAGCATGGATTACATGATGTACCTTTTGAGGCATTAGCCTATGTTTGATTTATGACATCCCTTTTTGGGGCAAATTAATGGAAATTTATCTCAAATTGTGCCTTTTTTTCAGAAGCCCTTTTGTGCAATGGATGAAAGCCGCGGATCATGTGATGGTTCAGAATTTCAATGAACAAAGAACGAAACAACAAATCTTCAACAACAAAATAAAATACAAATGAAAAATAATCATAAATGAGTGAATAACAAAACAAATTTCTTTTAAAAATCAACCAATTAAAATTAAAACTTTAAAAACACATTTTTAAAAAATTAAATGTGATGAAAACAACAAGAAAATGAAATGAACCTGCTTAGTAGATGCTTCCGTTTTCAGAATTTCCTACTCTTTATGCGCACAGCACAACTATCGTTATCTACCTCAACTCTCTTTACATCCCCGCAGAATTTTGCATTCTGCACAAAACTCCACAAAGCACTACAAATCTTTTTTAACAAAATCAACATTTCCACATGACACACTTTTGCAAATTCAACACTACAAGCTCTTTGTAAATTTCAAATCACATCTTCAAATCAGTACCTAAATCCTAATTCTCACATTTCAGGGTCGATACCTAAATTTCGACTCTCTCCTGGAATTGATACCTACATTTCAATTCTCTCATCTTCGGATTGATACCAACATTTCAATTCTCTCATCTTTGAATTGATTCCTACATTTTAATTCTCTCATCTTTGAATTGATACTTACATTTCAATTCTCACATTTCGAGGTTAATACCTAAAGTTTGACTCTCTCTTTGGAATTGATACATACATTTCAATTCTCTCATCTTCGAATTGATATTTACATTTCAATTCTCACATTTTGAGGTTGATACCTAAATTTCGACCCTCTCCTTGGAATTGATATACATTTCAATTCTCATTCCTAAATTTCTGATTCATTACATTCGAGGTCGGTCCTTACATTCTACATTCTCTTTTGAGAATTGATATACATTTTAATTCTCATTCCTATATTTCTTCACCTTCTTTGGAGAATTGACCTACATTTCAATTCTCATTTCCGAATCAGTCCTAAATTTCTGATTCTCTCAGAATTGACCTACATTTCAATTCTCATTTCCGAATCAGTCCTACATTTCTGATTCATTGCATTCGAGGTCGGTCCTTACATTCCGACGCTTTCTTTTGAGAATTGACCTACATTTCAATTCTCCTGAGGTCGGTCCTTACATTCTGACACCCTCTTTTGAGAATTGACCTACATTTCAATTCTCATTCCCGAATCAGTCCTACACTTCTAATTCATTACATTCGAGGTCGGTTCTTACATTCCGACATTCTCTTTTGAGAATTGATATACATTTCAATTCCCATTCCTATATTTCTGATTCATTACATTCGAGGTCGGTCCTTACATTCCGACACTCTTTTTGAGAATTGACCTACATTTCAATTCTCATTCCTGAATCAGTCCTACACTTCTGATTCATTACATTTGAGGTGGGTCCTTACATTCCGACATTCTCTTTTGAGAATTAATTTAAATTTCAATTATCATTCCTATATTTTTTATTCATTACATTCGAGGTCGGCCCTTACATTTCGACACCCTCTTTTGAGAATTTACATACATTTCAATTCTCATTCCCGAATCAGTCCTACACTTCTGATTCATTACGTTCAAGGTTGGTACTTACATTCCAACATTCTCTTTTGAGAATTGATATACATTTCAATTCTCATTCCTATATTTCTGATTCATTACATTTGAGGTCGGTCCTTACATTCTGACATTCTCTTTTGAGAATTGACCTACATTTCAATCCTCATTTTTTAATCAGTCCTACATTTCTCATTCATTACATTCGAGGTTGGTCCTTACATTCTGACTCCTTATTTTGAGAATTGACCTACATTTCAATTCTTAGTCCCGAATCAGTCTTACACTTTTGATTCATTACATTTGAGGTCAGTCCTTACATTCCATCATTCTCTTTTGATAATCGATATATATTTCAATTCTCATTCCTATATTTCTGATTCATTACATTCTAGGTTGGTCCTTACATTCTGACATTCTCTTTTGAGAATTGATATGCTTTTCAATTCTCATTCCTACATTTCTGATTCATTACATTCAAGGTCGGTCCTTACATTCCGACATTCTCTTTTGAGAATTCATATTCATTTCAATTCTCATTCCTACATTTCTGATTCATTATATTTGAGGTTGGCATTTCCAAATCAGTCCTACATTTCTGATTCATTACATTTGAGGTCGGTCCTTACATTTCGACGCTCTCTTTTGAGAATTGACCTACATTTCAATTCTCATTTCCGAATCAGTCCTACATTTCTGATCCATTACATTTGAGGTCGGTCCTTACACTCCGACTTCTCTCTCTTCTTTTGAATTGATATCTGAAGTTCAATTCCTACCTCGGGGTTAGCACTTACATTCTGACTCCCATCCTTTGGAAATCTTTGAAATTTCATAACTCAATGTCCACTCTCCTGTCCCCACTGAGAGTCCCTACTTCTCGACTTGATAAAACACACACCTGCAAATTCCCCGGCAGAAACAAATCACACACATGACCTTACACATATTTTTGGGCCTGTTGATATAGAGGTTCAATTAGTTTTTGTTGATCTCGACGGTCAACATCAATACGTGCGGTGTGCTTGCCCAACTCACCACATATATTGGTGGTCCATTTGTTGACCTCACTTTTGGTTGAGGTTTAGTTTTCCCTTTTAATAGCCTAAGGTCTAGCCATACGATTTTCCTATTGAAAATTCTTAGAAAACTAGATCTAAAAACCTCACCACTAGAAATTCCAAACTCTTCTCTACTCAACTTGAAGTTCCACAAATTGTTCCTAACCTCTAGCACTTAGTAGGTAGGGTCACTATTGGGGAAACTCAAGATGAGTCAACCTTAGGACTGCTGGACTTTAGGGTTGACCCTGGGTGTTGGTCTGGAACCAGGGTACTCACTACACTCATATACACCCACATTCACTCACAATCCTATAGTCAAATTTCTAGACTAGATCCCTTGATCTTTTGGGATACTCATGTAGATGGTCCCCTAAACTTACTAGCCTGTGGCTATGGTTTGGCAAAGACCACTATGTAGAGGACCCAAAATGGGGTTTCCATTGGTCCATGGCTTATTAGTGATGATTGGTACCTCAACTCTACCAAAATACCCATCTTGGCCTTTTACCCCTAAAACACCCCAAATTACCAAAATACCCCTCTTGGACCCAAAATTCCAAAAATTCCCAAAAAAATCCCAATAAATCCCAAATATTTCCAATTTCATTCCTCTCAACTACCACATGATCCAATTTGGCCAATTTGACCATCTTTAACCAAAACCCCCAAATTTGCCTTTGAGAGCCCAAATTCCCCAAACTCAATTCAAATGTCCATCAATTTGACCTCAAATGATGTCAATTTCTATCCTAAACTCAAAATAACTTTTGATATGATCAAATTAAATCAAATCTAAGCTCAATTGGTCAATGATTTGAACCCAATTTTGAGTTAGGTTAAAGCCCTAATTTTGATCATATGACCTAATCTCACCAAATTGAACCCATAGCCTACTCAATTGGCCCCAATTAATGTTGAAAAATCTTGATAACATTCATATACATCAAAATCAACCATAAATTGACCTTGGTAAAGCCTCATATCTATTTGATTTTTGGCCTAAATCCAAAATTCCCAAATTTAGCCAAAAATTGGCCAAGTCCCCAATTTTCACCCAATTGATTGCCGTAACCTCCAAACTGGCATCCAATTCATGTTGAAAACTCTTCATGAGGTCCCTATTGACCATTTACAACAATCAATTTGGACTTAGCCTAAGGCTAACCCAAGCTAGAATCAAGCCTAGCCCAACAAAACCAAATTGACTAAGGTTCAAAATTCCCTCAAATTGACCTTCAATTGAGCTCAAAACCACTTCCATTCTTCACAAAAGTTGTTCCTTATGATCATCTACATCAAATAAAATATTTATTTGGACTAATTGACATGACTAGCCTAGCCCAAACCCAAGTTTTGGTCATTTGCACCCACTTGGACCCATGCACTAAATGTGACATAACCACCCTAAAGTAACCAAATTAACTCCACCCCAGCCATTAGTTGGACTTAGTGACCAGTCCAAACACCATGAAACCACCTAAATCAAGCCATGGACCAAAGGTCCCCCAAATTAAAGGCTTTTTTTTTTCCAAAATTCACATGCTTGATATCTTTGCCAAATTAAAGCACATTTGCATTAAATTGTTGTGATGGATTCCTCTGGGTTCTCTGAGCTCCTAGCCACCACCCCCTGGCCGGCCGGCTGGCCTAGTGGTCGGAAAAGCTCAAAATTGAGAGCCACCCCCATGGCACCTCACCCAAATCAAACCTAGTGGCTAACTCATCCAAATCAAATTGAAGAGCTCCTCTGCCCTCCACCTAAGCACGACAATGCACCCAAACTTGTGCCCTGAGAGCCACCATATGGCCATTTTTATAAAAACTCACCTTCGACGGCCATGGGAGGTGTCCTAAAATTTTCTTAGAGAGGCATCTCCAAACTTCACACAGAACTTCCCTAAGATCCCCTCAGTACATTCCAACCATTTTTCCTCACCAATTCCAATTGTCGGAGCACAATTTTAACCTCGAAACCTTATCAGAAACTAGGACAGAGCCCAACACACCTCCAAAGTCCACCAAACTCAAATTAACTTCACCCACACCTTCACAACAAAGAAAGAAGCCAAAACCCCATAAAATCCCCCTCCCACAGAGCCTCTACCATAGCTCTAGACCAACACCCAATTCCGACCGTGATTGAATTCCTACTTAGGCCTTACACAAGTCTAGGGAGTCAATCCCTAGCCTCCTTGGACCCCAACGAACGTGCCGAACCCCTCTGATTGAAGCTTCACTTCTCAGAGCAAAGGTATAAAACCTCACCTCATCCCGAGCCTATTTCGATTCCCAATTTAATTATGCTTAATTTAATTGCATGATTACCATATATATATGTTCGTCTCACTTAGACGAGTACATAAGATCAAACCCGAGGTGATTTGGTTGAGTCCAGGCTAAGATCTTAGAGTTTTAGTGTGGACGGTCACAGGATCATTCTATTGGGGATGATGAGGAGGAGTCGTTCGATCGAGCGTGTATCAAACGGATAGAGAAGATCGAGCCGGATGACGCTTCGGGACATAAACTGCGGGCCGAGTCAGCAGCTACGTGGATGGCGGCGTCCAACTAAAGCGCGCCACACATGCCATCGGAGCTGCCTAGGATCTAGTCAGCACGCGCGGTTTAAATAGGTAAATAGGGCATTTTTCCTCGCATGCCTTCGGAGCTGCCTAGGATCTAGTCAACACACGCTGTTTAAATAGATAAATAGGGCTTTTTAAATTATTTAAATACACTTAACTTAGAAAATTCATAACTTTGTGTAGAAAAATCACAAAAATAAAATAAAAATACTCTCTTGCTCAGTGAACTCAGAAAAACAATGTGGAATAAATTTCAAGACCATTTTATGCATATTTTAATTTTAATTACTTAAACACTGTTTTGAATATTTGATTCTCCATGCATATTGATACATCACCTTGGCTTGAAATTTTGGCATGTTGTAGCCTCTGTCAAGGGAGATATCCTCTGATTTTTCTAAAGTCAGAGGAGGTTTCTATATGGAGATCCATATTTTTCAAGTTATTTCACATTATTTCTTTATAGTAATCATGGAAATTAGCATATTCATTATAAAATCCTAACAAAATTTTGAAAGGTCCACCATGACTAGAGAAACCTTTGGAAATAATTTCATGGGTGAATTCATTTAAAATACCCTTAAATTTTACAAACACCAAATCAATAAGATAATTAATTTTAGAAATTATAAATATTTAAATAACTTGATTTTTGATCTTATACTAAATCACTAAGATAATTAATTTTGAAAAAATATAAACATTTAAATGACTTGATTTTTTATCTCCGAATTTTGGAAAATATAAACATTTAAATGACTTGATTTTTGATCTCCACTATAATTTATGATCCAGAGAACTCATCATAAAAATTTCAAAATATTTTGAGTTCATTTGACAACTTAAGTTGATTTTTAAGATAAATATGCCTTTTGACACTTAAATAAATTTTAAAAAATCAAAATAAAACTCAAAAAATTATGAAACTTAGTTTTTTTAGTTCTCTATGATCAAGGATATTTTATAAAAATAAAATTATTTTTAAAATAAAAAACTTGATTTTTAGCCTATTTTAAATATTTAAATAATTAAAAATTCATAAAATCCACAAAAATAATATAACTCATGAAAATGTTCTAAATTACTCTAGCCTATTTTAAATATTTAAAATAATTAAAAAATTCATAAAAATCACAAAAATAATGAAACTCATGGAAATGTTCTAAATTGTTTCAAGTAAAAATTCATAAAAATCACAAAAATAATAAAACTCATGAAAATGTTCTAAATTGCTTCCCCAATTAGAATATTTTTCCTGGTTTTCTAAATAAAGATATTGAATTTCAAAGCTTAAAAATAACTTTTAAAGACAATTAGAATATTTTTCCTGATTTTCTAAATAAAGATATTGAATTTCAAAGCTTAAAAATAAATCTTTTTTAGAATAATTAAAAATCCATAAAAATCATAAAAATAATAAAACTCATGGAAATGTTCTAAATTGCTTCCTAATCACTTAGGAACAATCAGAATATTTTTTTCCTGATTTTCTAAATAAAGATATTTATTTTCAAAGCTTAAAAATAATTTTTTTAATATTTTTCCTGATTTTCTAAATAAATATATTGAATTTCAAAGCTTAAAAATAATTTTTAAAGGCTAAAAATAAGTTTTCACTAAAATAATTCCAATCAATCAAAGAAACAACAAAAAATTATAAAATTTTACCCTTTTAGTCCTCTAACCTTAGGAAGATTTTTCAAAAATACAAAACTTAATTTTCACCACCTAAAATATTTTATTATAGACCATAATGATTTTGTGAGACATTTTTGCACGGTCTCTTTCATGAGCAGAAGCAATATTTTATTCAGGAAAAAAATAGATGCCATTGGCCTCGACGAGTTCAGAGGATCCGTGGAGATTCCGCTACCAGGGGGTTCAGTGCTGGTTGTTAAGGGAAATGGATCATACATCGCCAAACACTGCATTCCAGGGGTACGACACCGCAGGCCGTCTTTAACTTTTTGAAGAATGGATGACAGCAAAATGCCATACGGATTCCGGCTGGACCCAGAGTTGGAAGAGTTACTACCTTACAAGCTATGATAGGGTTGCACTTCTAAGCACATGCAAAGGGAACTCTTGTCTTGGAGCGTGGCTTAGTAGGTCAGCTCGATCTGAAGCTCGCCCTACTAGAGATGGACACTCAGGAAACACCTTTTTACTGGATTTTGACACAGTAGATATGATGACATATGTATTACATATGCTCTTCTTTTGATATCTACCTAGCATGAGATATTTTTAGATGTACTTTGATGCATTCAACATATTGTACCTTTTGAGGCTTTGGCCTATACTCAATCTGTAACACCTGTTGAAGCAGATTAATGAAATCTCTTTCAGAATTTTTGTCTATTTGTTCAGTTGCCCTTCTGTGTGATGGATAAAAGTCACAGAACCATACGTTTGATCCAAACATTGAACGAAGAACAAAATAATTAAACTTGATAATAATAAATTTTAAATAAAATACTTTTAAAAAAAATCAACCAACAAACAAAAAAATTTGATTTTTAAAAATATTTTTTGATAATTAAATGTGATAAAGACAACATGACGAGAAAATAAATCTATTAAGTTGTTTCTCTTGATTTCGAGGTCTCTTACTCTTTGCTCGCATAGCACGACTATCCTTGCCTACACTAATTCTCTTCACATCCTTGAGGAATTTCATATTCTGCACAAAACCTCATAAAAATCCACATATCTTCCTCACCAATGTCAACCTTTTTACATGACACACTTCTATGAGTTCAACACCATAAACTCTTGGCACTACATTAGGGTCGTTCTCGGAGTCAGTGCCGAAATGCTATTTTTCTTTCCACTGCCTCCTCGGTCGGATATGGGCCACAATACTCTCCTTCCCAATATAGTAACGGCTCTTTGTCACCCTTTTGGTCGGNAGCTTCTGGCGACTCCGCTGGGGACTAGCTTTTCTCTTCATATTGATTAGGAAATAATATCTTCATATATCACTAATGTGTCCATGTACCTCTTAGACCAAATTACCTTTCTTCACTTGGCATGCTTTACCCATTTCTTTCTTGGGTGAGTACGGTCAACTCATTTGGACTTCACGACCGTCTCTTTCATCACCTTTGAACAGAGAGGTTCGGGAGGACATTAAAGACTTTTTAATCTTCATGTGGAGTTGGACCCCAATAGGTGTGTTGGTAGACTAGTTCCACCTGGGCGTTAAGTATTGTTAAGTTGGTCCTGCACTGAGTCCTGAACTGCACTTTTTCCTTTTCAAATTGGATTTTCTATTTTGTAAATTAAATCAGATTTTGTTGTGCTGCACGTGCTCTTTAATTTTCCTTATAATAATTGAAGCTTTCTACTTTCAAACTAGTTTTACTAAAATTTTAAAATCTTCACAAATTAGATAAAGACTTACTCAATCCACAGATCGAACTCAGTTAATTTTTAGTGCTCTCACTAAGGTTACGAGGTATTGGCCAAATAGCTAACCCCAGAGTTTTTTTTTTAAGCTGTTGTAATGGCGTTCCCAACGCTCACTTTTTCTCGCAACCTGCCGACGAGCCGCACTGGCCGTAATGTCAATCTCACCATTAAGTTAATTACTGGATTTGAAGATCTCGAGGTCATTCCCGTGAAGGCATCGTTCTTCATAATGAAAGTCGTCGCTCCAGCGGTTCAGGAACCGTCTGCTGAGTTTAACGTGAGCTGCCCTCATGATTTCTCTTCTTACAAGAAGGTCGAGACTATTGCCACCACGACACATACCAAGCCAGATTTTCACTTTTCTGCTAAGGGAAAGGAAGTTATGATTGTTGAAGACCTAACTGTAGGATTGGTTGTCCCGTTGTTAGTGTTTGAAATTGGGTAGAGTTTGAGGACAGCATCGTTAACCCGAACCCAAACGAGAAGCTGCAACAAGATGGTTCGGATGGTCATTAAAGCCCAGATTTCTACGGAGGTACTTTTTGATGAAGTATCTCACCAGAAGGATTCAAGATTACTGGAAACCTATCTACTTTTGCGAGGCAGTAGATTCCATTCCTGAATGGATACTAATGGGTACGAAAGTATCTGAAAGATCGCTGCTATTTTACTGATACCTCATGGACTTGGTGGGGAGAGGAAGAAGTCTACTCCTATCACCCGAGTCAGTTCAGTTTTCCAGAGACTAACTGCTAAAGAAGGGTGTTCAGTTGGCGAGTTACTCAAACGAGTGGGACGTGCAGTATCCCCTCACATGGTGAAAGAACTTTTAAAGGACATCAGATCTGACTGACGCTCCTGGAAATCAATTGATACCTTTCCTACTCGCATTCTCTTCTAGTTCATCCTGGGGAGCATAGTTGATACCACTTTTGTTTCCAGCGATTCTACTACCACTACACCCGCAGGACGTCGACCAGTCAAGTCGCGTCTGGGTTAGAGAAATCTTCCAACTACCGGTCACAAGGATGTTCTTAATATCCCGAAGGATAAGACAAAGAGGTTACCTAGTACCGTATATGGTCCGCACAATGGGGAGCATACTTCTCTTTGGCATGCTGATGTTCCTATCGAGACACTTCATCTCAAGACATCACCGTCAAAGAAAAGGGTATGAATACCCAAGGTTGTCGTACCGATACAGTCTAGCAAGCCCACATGACTGGATTAAGGAATAAAGCCTGCGTCTGAAGTATCCGACATTGTTGCAACAATTACTAGCAAGATGGAGAAACAAGTGGAGGAAATCCAGCCAAGTCCTCCAGATCTCAAGATGTTATAAGAATCGATAATTGAAGAAAAGGTCGAAAAGCTCAGGGTCAAGATTTTCGAGTTAGCCTAAGAACATGGAGTTTCCATTGATGATGATGAATATTTTGACTTTAATGATTACCTCAAGGAAGATTTCATGGATATCCATGTCATCGAGACCAGAGCTGTTGCATCTGCGCGCAACGTTCAACCTCTCATTGAAGAGGACACCGTAGATGAGCTGTGTAGGGTTGTTTTCTTAGAGGATGAACAAATCAGCCAAATGGAGAAAAGAATGGATGAGATGGCTGTTGTCATGACTGCTATGGCCACAGTTCAAAGACAGTCTCAAGTACCACAGTTAGCCTCTCTAGAAGTAAATCAACCCGAGATTATACACATCACAGATAAAAGGAGGGAAGTTGCTTCAGGAAATCGAGATGAGCAACAGAAGAAGGATTCTCCATCAAGTGCCATACCTGAAAAGGAATTTAAGCAAATGGTTGAGCAAGTTTGGGAGGCCTTAGCCCAATCCAAGGGCATTGCATTGGTTTTGAAGGGTAGAACTTAACCGGAGAAGTTCAATGTCGTACCCTACCCTAAGGGTTTTGTGTCGCCGAACTTTAAGATATATGACGGGACTGGAAATCCCAGGCAACATATAGCGCATTATTTAGCTAGTAGTGGTAATACTGGAGGTAATGAAGCTTTGCTCTTCTGATAGTTTTTCAGCAGCCTGTCAGGGATCGCTTTTGATTGGTATGTCAAATTACCCAATAGATCAGTTAAGACATTTGGCGAGTTAGAACAATTGTTCGTGAAGAGATTTGCTGGAGTGGAATATCATGTGTCTATTGGAGATCTCGTAGTAGAGAAGCAAAAGTCGAACGAGAATTTAGTGGGCTACATTTTATGGTGGAGAAACCTTAGCATGAAATATGAACCTCAGCTATAGGAACATCATGCGATTGAGATTTTACTCAAGAGCATCCATGGTCAGTATCTTTCATGCTAAAGGTACTCACCATTAAATCTTTTGAGAATCTACTCAGTAAAGCAAACAATCTTCAAGAAGAAGTCAAACATATGGATTCTCATGAGAAGTTTGAGAAGTCCAAGTTGACCAAGGTATTTGAAAAGAAGTTCGAAACGGTGACAACGGTTGATAAAGGAAACTAACCACTGAAGATACATGCAGAAAATTCTAGTCAGTCGTCATTGCGGCATGCTCAACAATAGACATAAAAGTATGACCAGTCTAACCAGCAATTGCCTCATGTAGGGTTATACCAAACAAAGAGTAAGAAAATGTACATTGTGGAACGTAGGAAAGTGGTGTACTCATTCAAAGACAAAGTTGGTCCTAAATTGTTTAGAATTCTGATGAAAATGCCTGAATTCAGATTACCATATCCATAGGAACCCGAAGAGGCCAATAAGAAAAATCAACAAAATTATTGCCCATATCACAGATTGCTTGGACACACAATAGAAGAATGATTTTATCTTTAAAGATTGGCTCGAGAGGAATCTTAAGAAAGGAATATAATGATCCTGAAAGAATATTTAAAAGAACCTGAAAAAGGTTCCATAAATATGATTTTGGATGAGCTAATCTCTCTAATTAACCCATATACTAGAATAGATGGATGGAGTACAGTCTGGAGCAAATCATCAAAGAAAATACTAAACCAGATCTAGTATGCTTCAAGGCAAGTTTCCATTCAAAGTCTTCAGCCTGCCAAACCTGAGATGAAGACACCAGAAGATCTGTCATCGTCAAAGAAGAAGAAGAAGAATAAGAAGAATACCATCATAAAGATTGATATCACAGGAGGGTAAGATAGGGGCTGTCTTTGCTAGATTAGTTGTCTCGAACTTGGGGAAGAAAATCTTCGAATCCTTGACCTTGTATGATTATCTATTTTCCCTTCTGGGTTATGATTTCAGCTATATTTTAACTATTTTTGGTGATAACATAATCGATTATGACCAATCTAACTTTGATCTCAATTCCAGAAATGATAATGGAAAGCAAATAGTAACACGAGAAGAGCTACCTCCACCTCCGCCAGTGGA
This sequence comes from Phalaenopsis hybrid cultivar, assembly GCA_002079205.1. NCBI lineage: Eukaryota > Viridiplantae > Streptophyta > Magnoliopsida > Asparagales > Orchidaceae > Phalaenopsis > Phalaenopsis hybrid cultivar. Next base: position 103,544 of record JXCR01142809.1, on the reverse strand, counting down.
AGAAAAACATAATCAAGAGAAAATTGGAGGATCATAAAAAGTGGATTACAACATGCTAGCTCATCTTAGGAAGTTGCCGACCAAACTAAGAATCTACGATGCTCTAATGCTGTCAAAGGAGACGAGAGAGTCTCTGGTTACAGCTTTGCTTGACCCATAAATTTGTTTAGCCCAGTTGGCCAGCAGATCCTCAGATGAAGTTTGCTCGTTGAAAGAACATTCTGGGGTAATCTTCATAGATGAAGACCTGCTGCTCGGTACCTCTGACCATAATCGTCCACTCTATATCTCCGTTAACATCGGTAGATTTGTGTTGTGTAGAGTTTATGTAGATCTTGGAGCATCCCTCAACTTAACAAGTCTACGAACATTGGCCTATTTGAACATTGAAGCTCAAGAGCTTACGACCAATAAAATGATGCTAAGAGGATTCAACCAAAAGGGAGAGAGAGCCCTAGGATCAATTACATTACTTATGAAAGTTGGAGAATTATTAATGACCGCTAAGTTTCATATCATCAATGTCGAGACCTCTTTCAATGCTTTACTGAGCTGACCATGGATTCACGAACACAACATGGTTTTGTCGTCTCTACACTAATGCATTAAGTAGTACAAGGAAGGACAAGAACATTGCATCATGGGTGATTTACAGCCTTTTTCAGTCCATGAAGTTGGCATTCATAAAGATGTCGCCTACTACGCGCCTCCGAAGAAATTTGTCTTTTCTCGTGAAATTGTGAAAAATAAGAGTGAATGTTCAAAAAAATCACAAAGGGAAGGCCATTCAACTCCGTTTTAGCAATCTTCCACCACTCTATTGCTATAAGTTGGTGGGGGTTCTTTTATTTCATGCACCTAAGGTCGAGGCCGGGGACGTGGATGAGAAAGAACCAATTTAATTGTTGAACGGACTAAGCCGACCATCAACATTTATGATAAAGAAAGTTCTGAAGATGAAATAATGATGAAAAAATAGAGGAAATCTCGTACGAGATATCCTTAGAAGATACGGAGAAAATCAAATATGAGATAATGTATGATCGAATAAACGACTATGTGAACACCATGACCCTTACTCTGATTCTTCCTTAAAAGGTCGAGAGTTTAGAGGTCAAGGAATTTCGTAGCATTGGTTTGAAGCTGATCAAGTTTTATCATGCTTCTACTTCGACTAACCTTGAAAATCATGTAAATTTGGATGAGGATTCTAATGAATTAATGGAATTACCTTTTAGTTAATTTTTTCCTTGTGCACAAAAGTTAATTCAAAAAGGACAATTGCCAAAATAAATGTCAAAAGATAAGTTACAACCTTTTTAAAAATTATAGAATATTAAAAGTCAAACTCCTAACTCGAAAGGGGGACTCAGATTTGGTAAATAGGACCAGTCGATGATTTAGAATTTTGCATAGTTGTTATTAGCAGATTGAAAGAGGATTGCCTCAATGTGGAGGATGACTCTACTAATCAGCTAACAGAAAATGCTCCGCCAGAATTTGAGGAGGAAATCAAATAACCTATTTATGAATTGAAGGAAAGTAACCCGAGGAAAGAGAAGTAGCCCCGACCTACATTTATAAGTTCTCTACTCAACAAATAAGACTCTTTAAAATTGATCAAATTGTTAACAAAATTCAAATAATGCTTCGCATGAAGTTATGATGAAATGTCAGGATTGTCAGCAGAAGTGGCTATTCATAGGCTCGGGGTGGAAAAGAATATGACCCCATTAAAACAAGCTCTAAGAAGAATGCACCTCGAAATAGAGCAGCTAGTCATTGCCGAGGTAAAGAAGTTAATATATGCTAATTTTGTAAGAGAAGAGAAATACCCCCATTTGGTTAGCTAACATTGTACCTATCAAGAAGAAAAATGGGACAAATCCGTGTATGTGTTGACTTCAGGGAATTGAACAAAGAATGTCCAAAGGATGAATTTCCATTGCCAATACCAGAAATGATGGTGGATATCTCTTCGACACATGAAATTAAGATGTCTCCCGAGGAAGCAGCACTTACAGCATTAAGAATGTTGATTAGAATTTTTTGCTACATAGTGATGACGTTTGGGTTGAAGAACGGTGGAGCGCATACCAACGAGCTATGACAATGATTTTTGATGGTCTAATTCACAATAAAGTGGAATTTCACATGGATGATTTGGTCATCAAAATTAAACAAAAAATAGATCATTTGTACGACTTGAGGATTGTGTTATAATGGTTACGATGATATGACCTTAAGATGAATCCCTTAAAGTATGTCTTTTACGTTACCTTCAAGAAATTTCTAAGATTCCTTGTCCGTCATTGGAGGACGAGATCGATTCGGATAAGATTAAAGCTATCTTGAAATTACCTCCTCCCAAAACCTTAAAACAACTACGTTCCTTCCAAGGTAAGTTGGCATATCTCAGATACTTTATTTCTAATTTCTCAGGTAGGTGTCAGCCCTTCTTGGAATTAATTAAAAAGGATGTCAAATTTATTTGGGAAGAGAAATTCTAGTGGGTCTTTGAGAACGTTAAACGATATTTAATGACACTTTCTGTTTTGGCAGCCCCTATCTTAGGAAAACCATTGATACTTTATACCGCTGTCATAGATGACTCTCTTTGAGCCGTCTTAGCTCAAGTCAATGATGAGGGTAAGGAAAACACACTATACTATTTGAGTCGTTGCCTAACACCGATAGAGATAAGGTATCCGCCTATTGAGAAGCATTATATAGCGTCAATTTTTGCCGCCCAAAAGCTTAGACATTACATGCTTTCTCATAAAATTACCCTAATTTCAAAAGTTAATCCGTTGCAATATTTGATGACCCGACCAACACTCTGTGGACGTTTAGCAAGATGTTCGATGATTTTGTTGCAATTTGATATAACTTTCATTCCCCATCATGCTATCAAGGAATAAATTTTAGTAGATTTTCTTGCTGCACACTCCCGACGCTATTTTTGGTGGGGCGAGTTACCCGTAAGAAGCTGTCGGTCACCGAAATCAAAATCCCGTCGCCCACTTCGAAAGGATGTTTAATTTACATATATATTTAGCTTTAGAAAAATATGAAATCAATTTGACTCCATATTTTTCATAGTTTAAATAAAATAGCGTTGTACCACAAACCCTGTTTCTATCCCGAAGGGCAAGACTTGAGGATGAGACTCGATCAAATAAACTAAGGAATATATGACATTTGTTTGGTCTGCGAAACATTTAAATTTGCCGACAAGTTCCGCTATTTAATATAAAGAAATAAACCATTGGAGCCTTTCTTCCCTCCACCTCAACAAGCTTGAGAAGCCAAATCCAAGCCCTCAGCTTCACCAGGCAGCCATGGCTTTAACTGGACTTCTCCACTACCAAGGAAGAGAGTGCTTGGAACCCTTAGAAAACTCTGCCAAAATCTCACCAGAGCTTCTCCAAACAATCCCAAGTGCAATCCCCTTGCTCTCAGCTATTGATAACATCCCCTTACATCCAATTTCTCCCCTGAAATTTTCTCTAACACTAGGACAGATCTCTCCACTCCACCACAGTGCACCAATCTTCAATTAATGGCGCACACACCATCCCCACAGTGAGAGAAGCTGATTCCCCACAAAAGCCCCCTTTGAAATAGCTTCTAGCATAGCTCTAGACCAACATCTCAAATCCAACTTGATCAAATTCATACCTAGACAGTTCATCAAGGCATGTAACTTCATATAGAGGTGTGTTAGACCCAATCGAAGCTATCACAACCATCTGATTAAGGCCTCCCCTCTCAGACAAAGGTATTGAACTCTAACCCAAATTCGAGCTTATTTAAACTCTCCATGTGCAATGGCTTGATTTTATACTTGATTAACCATTTAGATAGGTTTGTCTTGAGTAGATGAAATTTTAGAAATAAACCCCATGCGATTTGGTTGAGTCTAGACGAAGATCTTAAGGTTTTAGTGAGAACGGCTCACGGGTTAGGTCACTTGGGGACGATGAAGGGATGTCGTTCGATCGCGCATTTATTCAGTGAACAGTCCTGATGAAGCCAAACAAATATATGCNGTTTGTCTTGAGTAGATGAAATTTTAGAAATAAACCCCATGCGATTTGGTTGAGTCTAGATGAAGATCTTAAAGTTTTAGTGAGAACGACTCAAGGGTTAGGTCACTTGGGGACGATGAATGGATGTCGTTCGATCGCGCATTTATTCAGTGAACAGTCCTGATGAAGCCAAACAAATATATGGTTTATAAATCATGGTCCACGTGGGGGCTACATGGCTTGCGGCGTCAAATGGCGGAGCGACGCTTGCGCGGTTCAGAGCTACCTAGGATGCACGACGCTAAGATGGATAAGTAAATAAATCAAGATTTTCTGATTTATTCAAATACTAGAGCTTTAAAAAAATCACATCTTACCATAGAAAAATTATAAAAACAAAAAAAAATATCCTCTTGATCAGTGAACAGAAGAGAATAATGAGGACAAAATAAAAATTATTTGTTAAGCATATGATTTTTAATTAATTAAATACCCTCTGTGGTATTTTAATTCTCCATGATTAAAGAAGGCTCACCATGATTGAAATTTTTAGAGTTCCTTCCTCGTCACAGAGGGAATATGCTCTGATTTTTCGAAGGTCAGAGAACATCTGTATGCTTATAGGTCTAATTTTCAAGTTAGGGTGATCATTTTGGCTTATCTTAATTATGTAAATCAAAATATCACTTGAAAAATTATAAGAATAATTTTGGTAGGTTTCCTGTGGTCAGAAAAGTCTTAGAAAAATAACATGATGTTTTGAATTATCTTGTGAATTTATATTTTTAATTAAATGTAAAATCTTGTATTAATTCATGTAAATTAAATACTAATAAAAAATTGACAAAATCAATCCCGCATGACTTGATTAACCCTAAAGCATCATGTATATCACATCCCGCCTTTCTTACAGTAAGGTCTTTGTAGTGACTGCCATAGAGTGAGCATTTTTTATTATCCACTTCACTATGTCACAATATACTTTTTATAAGGACCTTTTAATAGGAGATAGAAGCGATCTAGATGCTCATCAGGTTTTGATCTTTCAACATGATGATTTCTGCAAGTTAATGTAGGACAAGTAAACTAAGACCATCACGTGCTTTAAAAGTTTAAAAGTTTCCTATGTGATCAATTCATAGACTAAAATCTGTATATTATTTGAGCAATATGTACACTTGTATTACTATCACTTGCTTCACAACATCGTGGCATCACAAAACCCTATAAATTGATGGTATTCACTGCAAACCATAATTTGATTTTCTGCTCCCTGTAGCAACTAAATATCCCCGCTAATCTTTCTCAACCTGCTCTGTTCTCTTCCCTTACTCTCTCTCCTTCCTGATACTCCATTACTTGGCTGTAATTCAAGTACAAAGATGGATTCAATAATAGCTAAGCTTAAATAATCCAATGTGATCTAATATGAGCTCAATCCAACACCATATGAAAAATACTTGAGTCAAGAAGGATTAGAGTCAACAAGACACAAAATTAACATTATTGCATTACTTGCACACAACTCAATAAACAATTAAATCAATCAATTTTTTAAAATAATTATTAAATAATAAAATTGTGCTCGAATGCGTAGCACTTTGATTTGAAACAAAATGAAGGATATCACGGTACCGGGTTTGAACACCCCCTCTCTAAAAAAGTGAATGAATTATTATTTTTTAGTTGATTCAAACATAACATATTTTTTATTAGTAATTTATAAAAATCCAACTATCACACAAAGAAAAAAATTTTCCATGCTTTTGTCTGCATGGAGAACACCGTACAGACAACCGTTGCGATTCTCCCATTGTGACAATAAAAAAAAACAGCTTCGCGATCAGGTGTACCGCAGCCGGTGCCGTATGGAAAATTTCTTGACACAGTGACAAAAATAATTTTTTTTCTATGTTTTCTTGCATTGAATTCAAGTTAAGATTTCGTATCAAATTAAATATTGGCATATTTTTTACATTTAATCATTTTTCATATTTTGAATGTTGCGTAAGACTCAAGCTCGTTAACCTCTCAAGTAAAAAATGTAATATTTATTTTACAAATAATTAGAGAAGATGAATATAAAAGTTGATTTTTTTTAATAAAAAATTAATACAAGTTTAGGGTTTTTTTCTCGAGTTAATACATATTTAAATACATATTTTTTTCTCGAGTTGATTCCCAGTATGGTGAATGAAATTGGTTTATAAAAGCTTTACATATTTAAATAACTAAAAATACAACTGTAACATAAAAGAAAATAAAAACACAAAAAGTAAGCAATTTGTTATATCAAGTTAAGATTTACTAAGATTAGTTTTGTTTAAAAAGTGATACAGATGTTCTCAAGTGCATATTCAACGGGACATTTGGCATGAGATCCATAATCCGCTAACTACTTCTCACCCAAAGAATAGGTAACAGATACATGATTATAAACCGAGCTTTTAGTAACTAATTATTGTGCTAATCTTAAAAAATTTCTATTGCTATAAAATCAATATCGGAGATATCCAGCCCACGTTAACTCAAGTTGGCGGCTATTGCAAATTCTTAAGAGTTGAAACTCCTGTTGCTCTCTTCCTAGCTAAAAGTCTTTCCATTTATTGTGCATCCAATGACACCGCCGGCGCTTACAAAAGAGCTTTTCGCAGGAATCAAGCAGCGGCTATTCAGGAGCACGCTGAGAATGCGATATGATCGGCCATCGATGGCGGCACGCGGTCTCCGTAATACCATAACTGTGAATGAGAGTGGTAATCATGATCGACTTTCGAAGTTCGTGGAGTCGGTGTCGAGTTTGATTACCAAGATAGCCTCCAGATTTTTCTCGGGTTGTGTGTCGCAAGCGTCTCACTGAGCATCCCGATGCCTCAGGTGGGATTGTCGCGGTCTTTCATTGTTTTCATAAAAAAATAGGATTTTAATCCTTCTAGTAATACATTTATGATTTATATCATTAGCAACCAAATGAATCAAAAGCTATAAACGATGNCACGTTAACTCAAGTTGGCGGCTATTGCAAATTCTTAAGAGTTGAAACTCCTGTTGCTCTCTTCATAGCTAAGAGTCTTTCCATTTATTGTGCATCCAATGACACCGCCGGCGCTTACAAAAGAGCTTCTCGCAGGAATCAAGCAGCAGCTATTCAGGAGCACGCCGAGAATGCGATATGATCGGCCATCGATGGCGGCACCCGGTCTCCATAATACCATAACTGTGAATGAGAGTGGTAATCATGATCGACTTTCGAAGTTCGTGGAGTCGGTGTCGAGTTTGATTACCAATATAGCCTCCAGATTTTTCTCGGGTTGTATGTCGCAAGCGTCTCACTGAGCATCCCGATGCCTCAGGTGGGATTGTCGCGGTCTTTCATAGTTTTCATAAAAAAATAGGATTTTAATCCTTCTAGTGATACATTTATGATTTATATCATTAGCAACCAAATGAATCAAAAGCTATAAACGATTAATTTTTATGGATTTTTATTGGCATTTGTAGAGATTAATCCAAATGCTGAGAAAAAGAATTTAGAAATTGACTAGTTAGCAAATAAATTAAACTAAATATCATTTACAAAACCTTAAGAAATAATTTTTGTCATTTCAAACAATAAAAGTAAAATTATAATTTTATTTTTGAAATAAAAAAAGTTATAAATTCATTTAGCACCGCTAAAAGCTTGTAGAGAGAACCAAAGAAGGGCTCTGCTTCATCAGGTTGATGGCTTTTTTATCGGAGATGTCGTTGCTCTAGCGAGAAACCCTATATATATATATATAT
>JXCR01142809.1:70838-90276 GCA_002079205.1 Phalaenopsis hybrid cultivar | reverse complement strand
TATATATATATATATATATATATATAACTGTATGCCTTATTAAAATAAAAAAGCTTTAGATATCAATATTTTTGAATGACAAAATAAGACTCACCCAAAGATAGGGAGGCAACTGATACGCCACCACCAAATCTTCTTTATCCAACACAAATCTCGAGGCATGATACGGATCTCGATATAATATTTTAAGCATGGGATGTTCAAATCTGGATAAAAACTCATCCATACCTCTGATTTCATCAAACTTATAGTCAAACTGACCGGCTCGATGAGACGGACCTAATGATATCATATTCATTTCATTAGATGAGTCATTTTGATCAATTCTACTGTCCACCAACCAACTCAAGCCTTACACTCTCTCTATCTCGTTTTCTCAGTCAAATCATTACCTCCAGCGTGGAAACCTTCAAAATATATCTAACCTGAGCTTTAGAGACATAGGTTTATGATGCTTGAGCTTTCTAGGCTAGTTCCTTGTGTATTTTATCAATGAGATGTTTTGGTATAGTTTTCAGTCTTACTACTTGGGTTCAAGTTTCTCAAGTGTCAGTTCGAGTTTGGCAATACCTTGTGTGAACTCCGCGAGTTCCTGGAGTGTGAGTCAAACCTGAGATCATAAGTATAATTAGTAAAGCTTTTTTTTTATCATATTTATAAAGTAAACTCAAACTTTGATATGAAAGTGTCATTTTGTTGTTGCAGGTTTTCCAAGAATGCTAATCATCCAGATAATTGGTCATCTAAACTTTTTATCATCTTAACGTCTAATCGTCTAGAATTTTGGTCTTTTTAACTTTTTGTCACACAAAATTTTTGTTATGTAGATTTTTCGTCATCTGGACTACATGCCATTGAGACTTTTGTTCATCAACGCTTCTAGTCATCCTACCTTTATTATTGACTTCTATTTTTGCGGGCTTCGAAGCATCCAAACTTATGGTCGTCTAAACTTTCAATCATTTAGATTTGGTTGATGGACTTCTGTTCACCTAAATTTCTTGTCATTTAGGCTTTTTCTTGTCTAGTCTTTGTGTCATCCAAACATTTAGTCATTGGGAGTTTTGGTCATCCATACATCGGGTTATGCAGATTTCTAGTTTTTTGGACTTATGGTCATCTTGAATTCTGTTTGTCTAAACTTCTAATCATCCAGGCATCGGGGCATTCAAACTTCTTGTCATATGAACTTTTGGTCATCAGGACTTCTAGTTATTTATTTTTCTCATAGTCCTGACTATTGGTCATCCCGACTGCTGTCAATTTTGACATGGCCTAACAAAACTTAATCATAAGATCTTCTCCATGTGTTGCTTCTCTTCTTATTGGTGGTTTGATCCACGCTCATCGTATTTTTCAGGATTTTAAATTCATGTTTGCCCTTTGAATCACACAGAGGAATAGTGTGTATATGTGAGAAAGAAATAGAGAGATAAAACACATTAGAAAACTTATTCTATTAGGAAGGACTGATTAACCCCTTAATTTAGAAATAACTCCTGATCTATAAGCAAAGGATTATAAAGTGAGATATTATAATGTTGTCCCTACTTTTATTGGCCATTACTAGATATTTTAAGCATGTAGAAAATAAATGAACCTATGATTACTACCATATCACTCAGTGTAGGGGGTCTATAATCCTTAGGTCGACATAATGTGTTCATTTGATTCTGCTGAGTTAAAACTAGTCAACTATGGTGATCCTTCCGACTTATGGGTTGTGGGTTGGTCTTCTATGCTATTGGTCAGCAGTGGAATTTGTCGGTTGCTTGTTCAGGCTATGGTCGGTCGTCCAGACTACGTCGTCCTCATTTTGCATATTTTTATTGTACACAGGCTATGGTCGTCGTCCAGACTACGTCGTTCTCATTTTGCATATTTTTATTGTACACTACTATAGTGGTTGCTCCTACTATTCCTCTTTGACAATGCTCTTGGTCACTCTATTTCACATTCCATGGATTATAGTTCTACGCTATGTGATTTAATATATATTTTATATATAAGGTGTCTCGCCCTTTTTCGTGGATATAATAGAGGTTTTCATTATAATAGAGGTTTTCAGTGTCCTTATTAATTTTTTTTTGCCTCCTTACAGTTGCAGTACAAGTTTTTGTTTTGTGTTAGTCACATTTGTAACAATTTGTATTATTTAGAGTGAAGCTCGGTGTAGCCCTCATTCAACCGAAGAAAAAAAATTCTTAGGACTAGTAACGGCTGGCTTAACATAGGCTCTAATCAAATAAGTCCTAAATAATTTTTATCCCGTATTAACTGTTTTATTGATATTCTATATTTGTTGAGTATATTATTCAATATTTCAATAATAAAAAGACATTTATACAAAATAATAGAGAAGATATTTTTAAACATTTATTGCTAGAAGGATGCCAATAATGACACTTTTCAAAACGGCCAAATACCAGCTATGATGAATGCCAATGATTAGAGTCAGTTTCATGGGCTTGCAACTTAACGAAAGAACTCTAAAATTCCTACTCAGAAGGCCATTTATTTATGGCAGATTTGCAAAAGTTGCTTGGTCACTGTAGCACTGCATACACACAAAAATTCATGCAATTTAATAAATAGGATAAGGTTTGACCAGGGAGAAGATGGCGTTTGATTAATATACTGATCATGGTAATGTACTTTCACATGAATACTTCTCCTGGTATGTTTTTTGTACAATAAAACATGAATGGAGAAAATATTATATCCGGATTTTTGATGTTATTTGTGTTCAGAGTCTAATAATGAAATGCTATTTAACATGCGGTGTCCCAACACTGATCCCTCCGTGTAATATTTTTTTCTAAAGGATAAATTATTACAGTTGTGGATTTTCGCACTAGAGTGGTGCAATGATTCAGTCCACGTTAACATTAAAGACTAATTAATGGAGCGAATTTCGGAAGCAGTACTTTGTGAAATGCATATGTACCGTAAAGTTAAATTTAATTTTAAGAAGTCACGCACGTATATACCTTGCATTTGTTTTAATTTTATTTTGCTGGCAATCAAAGTATGGAATTGTAAAATGTCAAAAGGGAATGAATTTCTTGTCTTTTCAGTCCGAGTAAATATTAATTTGCACAATTGATTCGTGTTTTGATCCAGCACCATCTGATTGAACGATTGAAATAGAATTCAATGAACATGAATTTATCAATTAAAGAGTAGGATCATTCAATTAGAATAAGATGGCGGAGTTCGAAGATTGTTTGATCAAGACAATTAATGGAACTTTCAAATGGCTTGAAATTATTTAATCAAATATAGGTGATTGATATCTTGATATGTATTGGTTGATTTTGCTAGTGAGATATATTGATAAGATATAATTTGTTAGTTGGGCTTTTAGCTTCCATCTGTTAATTATACATATTTTCATTTTTTTTTTTGCTTGTCGAATGATTAAATTATTACAAATAATATTGAAATTTATACCATCTATTTTTTTTCTTATTAATAACAAAAAGCAATCTTGTATTGGACGATTATCAAAATTAAATGATGTAAGATTAAATTGGGAGGTAAATTATTAGTTTGTTATGAAGAGAGAAGGCAAAAAAACATAAATAAAGTACAAGTTGGTCCACGGATAAAATAGTAGTTTGAGTTGGAACATCTAAGACATATTTGCTTTACACTCCAAATCATTATCTGTCTTAAACATGACAAAAATAAGACTAGTTACAAGGATTCAAAAGATGTTTGCCAATCCAGGCCTGATAAGGTATTATAGAAACCAAAACCAGATTGAGGAATGTCATGATGTTTCACTCAACTAAAATAAAAAATAAAGCGAAAGAAAAGAAAAAGAAAAATTGATGAGTTGACGGTAAAACAGAGATAAAGAAATCTGGAGAGAAAAGAAGATATGATATGGTAGCTTATTCTCATTTGTGGTGACTTGATAAGTAATAAAAGAAAAGGGATTTGTATTTATTGGTGTATCTATTCCATTGTACAAAGGGTGGTATTTATACAAGTATTCTAAGATTTAGAATATGAAAAAAAAATAAATAAAGAGTGGAAATTAAATGTAGACATCAGCGTATGGAATCAGCGTTAATTACACCATATCAGGACAATAAATGTCATCTAATTTATTTCCTAGCACCCCCCCCCCCCTCAAGCTCATGATGGTATGGTGGATGTCATCTTGAGTTTGCTCAGTAGATCTTGAAATCGTGTGGGAGAATGAGTATTGATGATGATATCAGCTGTTTGGTTAGCAGAGGAGACAGGAATTAAACGTATGGTGCCCTAAGTAACATGATGACAAATAAAGTGACAGTCAATTTCAATATATTTAGTACGCTCATGAAAAACATCTTTATGAGAGAACTGTACAACACTTCAATTATCACAATGAAGCTTAGTAGCAGAAGATTGTTGGAAACTCATATCAGATAATAACCATCGTAGCCAAAGTAACTTAGAGATGGCATCAGCTAGAGCACAATTCTCAGATTCTGTGTTGGAACGAGCAACGACTATTTGCTTTTTACTACACCAAGAAATAAGAGAATATCCTAAGAAGAAGCATTAACCAGTAGTGGAACGACGATCTGTCGGATCACCAACCAAATCGACATCAGAGTACCTAGATATCACCAAAGAGGAGTGAGCAGAAAAATGTAGACCATGAAAGAGAGTGCCTTTAATATATCGAAGTATCCGAAGAACTGTTGAAAAATGGGATGAGCGAGGGGAGGACATGAAATGACTGACTAAGTGAACAACATATGAGATATCAGGTCGAGTAATAGTGAGATAACAAGACTTCTCACAAGTTGTCGATATAGAGTAGGATCATCAAGAGGAGTGCCATCGAGAGGAGTAAGTTTGCAATTGAGTTCCAAGGGGGTTGATATAGTTTTAGTATTTGTAATGCCCGCTTAAGAAAGTAGATCAGATGCATACTTAGCTTGAGAAAGATAATAACCTTCAAAATTATGATAAACTTCAATCCCCAAAAAATAATTGAGATTGTCAAGGTCCTTCATTTCAAAACGTTGACTAAGAAAATGTTGTAATTCAGAGATACTAGATATGCTTTTACCTGTTATTATCATATCATCAACATAAAGTAGTAGAAGTACAATACCATGGTCAGTTTGACAAACGAACATTGTTGAATCAAGTGGTCTAGAGATAAAGCCTTGTTGAGCAAGAGTAGAACTAAATTTTGAAAACCAGGCTCAAGGAGCTTGTTTTAATCCATACAAGGCTCATCGGAGCTTGCAGACCTTTTAAGGAGAATGATAACCAAGGGGAGGTTGCATATACACCTCTTCTGCCAAATCACCATAGAGGAAAACATTTTTTACATCCATCTGGGAAGCTTCCATTTATGAACTGTAGAAATAGCTAATAGAGTACGAATTGATGTTAATCGAGCAGTAGGATCAAAAGTTTCTTCATAATCTATCCCATATTCTTGAGTATAACCTTTGGCTACTAAGCAAGCTTTGTAGTGCTTGACGGACCCATCTGAATGAGCCTTGATATTATAAATCCATTTATAATTAATAGGAGACTTATGAGGAGGAAGATCGACTAAGTCCCAAGTATGAGTTTACTCCAAAGCCTGAAGCTATTCCGACGTAGCTTGCTGCCAAAGAGTGTCAGTACTTGCCTTACGTTAAGAATGAGGCTCATGAAGGGTTACAATAGCAGAATAATAATGAAAATTAGTAAGGGAACGAGGAGTTTCTCTTACTCGGGTAGAACGAAGAAGATTGGTGTCAAGGGTAAGTGGAGGTGTAGGTGCAGGATCAGTAGCTGGAGCAGACTCAATAAGAGCAGTTGTGGAAGGCCTAATATTGAGCATATCAGAATTCTCTGTGTTAGGATTTGGAAACAACTCAATTGATGAGTCAGTTCGCAACATAGAGTCAATATTGACAGGGTGGTGAAATTTAAAAATGGATGAGAACATGATATTTCCCATAAGCTAATATGACGTGATATGCAAAGTTTATTTGTAATAGGATCCCAACAATGATACCCTTTATGTTCAATTTCATACCCAAGAAAACAACATAAACGTGAATGTGGTTCTAGTTTCATACGTTCATGAGGTTGTAAAAGAACAAAGCAAGCAAAAAAAATGGTTTAAGTAGGGAATAGTCAAGAGGCTTCCTAAACAATTTTTCAAAAATGGATAAATTTTGGAGAACTTTGGTATGGACTCGATTAATGATGTAGACTGCAGTAAGAGCTGCTTCACTCCAAAATTTTTTTGGACAAGAGGCACAAAGAAGAAGGGCACAAACATAATCAAGAATATGACGGTATTTCCATTCAGCTTGTCCATTTTGTTAGGAAGTGTGAGGACAAGAGCGTTGAACCAAAGTACCTTATTGACTGATAAAATAGAGTAAGGAAGAATCTAGATATTCCATAACATTGTTTGTTCGAATAATTTTTAATAGTAGAAGGGAATTGAATTTTAATCATATAAGCAAATGAAGTGTAATTTTTTGACAATTCAGATTGATTTTTCAAAAAATAAGTCCATGTAAAATGAGAATAATCATCAATAAATAACATAGCATAACGAAAGCCAATTATTGATGGAATTGCGGTAGGACCCCAAACGTCTGAATGTATTAAACCAAAAGGACTTTTTGAAATTGAATTATTAAGATTAAAAGACAACGCTGGTTGCTTTGCAAGTTGACAATGTAAACCATTAAATGACTTAAACTTTGTAGATCTTAACAAGCCACATGAAATTAAAAGTTGAATTTTAGTGGCTGAGGCATGACCAAGATGAAGATGTCATTAGTGAATAGAGGAGTTGGTAGTTGTAACAACAGACAAAAATTTCTAAGGATGATGCAGAGATACAAGCTCAAATTTCTAAATATCACTCACACTGGTCATGTATCAACCCGTCCCAAGGATTTGTCCCGTTTGTGAATCCTGTACCTGATAACATGAAAGGGAAATGTTAACATTTATCCCTTATTCACATAACTAACCAACAGAGATAAGATTTAGGGTTAAGTTAAGGAAACAGTAGGTTTCAGAAAGACTAAGATTGTAGGTAGATACATGACCAGTGTGAGTGATATTTATTTTGCTGCCATTGATAGTGTGAATCAGTGGCAAGAAAAAAATCATTGATGTGGTTGACAACAGTTTAACATTATTAGTCATATGGTTACAGCAAACAGAGTCAAAAAGCCAATGTGGGTTACCCGGAGTGATAGATATGGTCGTAGATGAATTGGAAGAGATAACCTGTTTGAATAGTGCTTCAATATCAGTCATAGTGATAGCAGTAAAATTGTTTATGGTAGCAGCAGTGACTGAAGTAACGCCAGGCTTTGAGATGGTCTTGGGTTTAAAACTAAAGGAAAATATGTTGAAAATTTTGTACCTATTTTATGCTTCATTTTAATGATACTGCATTTTAAAGGAAGGTATTTTGCATGTTTTTTATTTCAAGTACAAGAAATGGACTTTTGGAGAAAAAGAAACAAAAGTAGTGCATATTGGAGCAAAAACGAGCAAGAAATGAAATTTTCCTCTATTACCTTTCGATAAGTCTTTTGATGCTTAATCTCTTCTAAACTTCTTATATATTTTTGAATGATATTAAACTTTAAAGGAAATTTGTTTTCATGCTTATTTTGTAGGGCTATCTGTTAGGAACACAATGCAACTAAAATGGGGCGAAATAGAGTTAAAACAGAGCCAAACGGAGTGAAACGGTGGAGCTGCACAGTCTGCTCGCCGCCAGCGCCAAAAACAATGTCGACGGTGAGATTTACCTGTGAAGACCAAAAAATGACAGAAAAGCTCGCCGACGGCGCTCTCGAGCCCGCCGACGGCGCCTGAGACGACTATGGACCGACTTTTGACAGTTATAGGCCGAAATTCAACGTATTTGGACGCTTTTTGAAAGGATACTTGTGGCAACTCTTTAAACTTCGTCCCTACACTTTATAAGAAAAAATTTAGGTTAAAAAAGGGTTTTTTTTGTGAGAGGAATGTTAGGGAAAGTGTGGAGAAAATTTAGGATTTTTAGAATTGGAGTAGAAAAGTAGATTTCTACCTTTTTGGAGAGACTAGAGAAGAGATTTTGAGAGAATTTGTAAGGTGATGTTCTAGCATTGCATGGATCGGCGCGAGACTTTGTCGGAGAAATATTACTCTTTCTTTCAAAGGGAAAAAAACTAAATATTGTGTTCTTTATTATCTTTTGATTTTTGTAAACACTTATTTTGTGGATTTGCTTTGGTTAAATGAAGTTTCTGTTGTGTTTTCTTCGTTCTTGTGATGGGCTTCTCTTACTCTCTCTTCTTGTTTGGAAATAATGGTATGAGAAGATTATGTCATTATTTTCATTTTACTTTTCTTTTATAATGAGTAGAATTCATGTTTAGGATTTTGTGATGCATGTGAGAAGCAGATTTAATTATCAATGTGATTGTTTTTACTTGTAATTTATTTACATTACAAAAAATACCTGTTGTAGTATTAAAATTTATTGTAATTGCATTAAGACCCAAGAGGGTTGTGTAATTCTCAACAAAGTAGAACCATAATCAGATTCCATGGATGGTTAAGTTCGTGGGAGTTGAATGCAAATAAATATGAAAATATACTTTGATGGGTGTAGAATTGAACATTTTAGGGTGATAGACTAAAATCTCCAATTCAGTCCTATTGTTTGATTTCTGAAGCGAAGATGTTAGCCCTCAGGCAAGGGGAACGTGGGAGCTCCAAAGTGAGAGCCGGTATCCTCCCAACTTAGTGACGGATTCAGTAAAGAAGCATAGGATTAGTTAATGTTCTTTATGCCTGGACCAAAGAGTAAAGAATAGGATTGCCCTTATTTTGCACATAAAATATTTAACGCATCTCATTCCTTTACGTTATTCGACTCATTGTATAAGAATACTAGTTTTTATTATCTCAAAATTCTCCAAACCAAATCCTCCAAAAAGGTGTCTCTTTAGAATTAATATTTGCGTTTAGTTATAGTTACTATTTTTACATTTAACACATGAATTTAAGAGTAGTTGCTAGATAAAACATCATTTTAATCGACATTCCAAACTAAGGACTAATTATAGTAGACTAGAATTTGACTAAGGACCACTTACCTCGCTTCCACGTGGGATCGATAAAAGGGACTCCACTAAAGCCCTATATTACTTGAGCGAAATGTATACTTGCATTTAAAATGTGACTTTACAAATCATTATAAATATATAAATCTGGGTTCATAAATTCTTGCATATTAAAAGTTGCATCAAGTTTTGGGCGTCATTGTCGGAGATTTAAATCTTCTAGTAGTGGCGTCAAATTCTTGTATTTTTAGGTATATGAAAAAGTCGCTGTCAAGTTTTTTGCGCCGTCGCTGGGGATGCTTCGGTAAGAACTTTAGGAGAATTTTATTTGAAGTAATTAAGCTTAGACTTGGAAAACTGTAGTGTCGTAAAAATTGTTGTGTGTGAAAAGTGTTTTTTCTGAAAAAGTGTTGAAAAAAATTTTTTTTATTAAAAATAAGGCGTTCATGAAAATATTTTGTTGTGTTGAATATATTTCATGAGTTATTTTTTTTTAATTGTTAATGTATTGTTTGTTGTGTTGCATATGCAAAACAAAGGATCTACAGGACTTGTGCCTTATGATCCCGAGTTTGAAAAAAATAAAAAAATAAAAATACAAATAGGACTGAAAAAACTAGAAATGGAAATGGAAAACTTTCAAAATAATAACTTGGAAAATCATCATACTTTATTGGGGATTACGTAAATCCTATGATAGATGAATTTCACTCAAGTATACAAATCCCTGTCGTAGAAGCTGACACATTTGAAATAAATCCAGAGATTATCCAACTGGTGCAAAACAATCAGTTTGGGGGAACTTCTTTGGAGGATCCCTATTTACACTTATCAAATTTTATAGAACTTTGTGCTATATTTTGTTATAACGATATGTCGGACGATGCTGTCAGACTAAGGCTTTTTCCTTTCTCACTAAGGGATAAGGCTAAAATGTGGTTATACTCATTAGCACCTGGCTCTATTAAAAATTGGGAGGAGTTAACTCAGAAATTCCTAACTAAGTATTTTCCACCTTCAAGGACTACTAAACTTAGAAAAAGATATTATCTCTTTTTTTTCAGTATGAAGGGGAATCAATATACGAAGCATGAGAAAGATTTAAGGAACTCCTAAGAATGTGTCCACATCATGCTCTGCCTAATTGGTTAATCATTCAAACTTTTTATAATGGGTTAGTAGGATCCCTTAGATTTATAATTGATGCTGCTGCTGGTGGATCATTAATGTCAAAACCATTTAATGAAGCATACGCATTAATTGAAGAAATGACTACAATTTCAATGGCCCTCTACAAGGGTAATTCCTAAAAAGGTAGTCAGTGTTTATGATATAGATGAGATTTCAATTCTTGCATCTCAAGTTGCTGCAATATCAAAGAAGTTGGACCAATTTGGAATGAACCAAACTCAACTTACTCCAGTAAGTGAGGAAAGTTTATTAGGGCATATGATTGATTCTAACTTATCATATGATGCTTTAAATATCATAAACAACCCGTACTCTAACTCTTACAACCCAAGTTGGGAGAACCATCCTAATTTTAACTTGACTGACGGTGGAAACCAAAAATGGGAAAATAAATATGCAAATCCTAATGAAAGTTGGAATAATCAGGTGAACACAAACTATAGACCTTCATATCCATCGGACTCTAACAATGATCAACAATTTGAGATTAAGAAGATGTCTATGGAAGAAGTGGTATTGTAAATGGGAAACAAGTTGCAAAATAAAAATGCTGCGATTAAAAACATAGAGAATCACTTGGGAAAAATTTCTAATTCACTTAGCAATAAACCCCAATGAACACTTCCTAGCAATATTGAGATCAACCCTAAAGAGAACACTAATGAACAAGTAGAAGCTGTCCAATAAAAGTGGAAGAGAGATAGAGGATGTGGTTAGAAAAGAGAAAGATGTTATGAGAGAAACAAATGAAGCTAAAAGAACTGAAGAACATGTTTCTAAGGATCTGGAAAAATTAATATCTCCAACTAAAATCAATTTAAAAAGACCACCACCTCCATTTCATCAAAGACTTAGACAGCATGAGTTGGATAAAAAATTTTCAAAGTTCGTGGGCATACTTAAGAAGATTCTGATAAATATTCCTTTCGCTGAAGCTTTGAAACAGATGTCAAGTTATGCAAAATTTATGAAGGAGATATTAGACAAGAAAAGGAAATTTGGGGATTACGAGACAGTTGCACTAAGTGAGGAGTGCAACACTATACTTCAGAAAAATTTTCCTCGAAAACTTAAAGATCATTATAGCTTTACAATTCCTTGTGTAATTGAAAAAATATTATGTGGAATAGCTTTATGTGATTTAGGATCGAGCATTAATGTGATTCCTATATCTGTATTTAAAAGGTTAGGTTTAGTCGATATTTCTCCCACTGCTATAACTCTTCAGTTAATTGATCAATCTATCATTTATCCAAAGGGGATTATAGAAGATGTGCTTGTTAAAGTGGATAAATTTATCTTTCCTATGGACTTTATTGTATTAGATATGAAGGAAGATAAAAAATTTATCTTTCCTATGGACTTTATTGTATTAGATATGGAGGAAGATAAAGAATATCCCATTTTTTTGGGTAGACCTTTTCTTATTACTGGACAGGCTATGATAGATGTACAAAAAAGAAAGTTAACTATGAATATTAATGACCATGAAATCACTTTTGATGTTTTAAAGGCTATGAAATATCCAGTTGAGAGAAATGATGATGATTGTTTTCAGATGGATGAAATTGATTATCTAAATAAAAAACATTTCTAAAAGAGTTTTGAAAATAAGTTAACAGATGAGATTGAAATGGGGCTTTCATGATGAGTCTAAAATGTTGTTTAAAGAAGACTGTATGTATGTTCAGGAGAGGTGTGAAATGATGGACTTTACTAAAAATAGTAAACTTTTAATTTCATCTGTTGAGAAATCTCATGAACTTAAGATGAATGTACCCTATACTATTTTAAAGTCTACCAATTTAGGGAATTCATCTATACCACCAGTCTTTATATCTTTAAATTTGACTCAATCACAAGAAAAACCTGAACTGAATGATGAAAAAGATAAAATTATTGAACTAGGACATGGAAGAGAATTTGATGATATATTTCAAAAAAACTTTAAGTTGAGAAAAGAGGATAAGGATATTGAAAGACCAATGGAAGAAATTCTTATGGAATCAGAAAAACTTATTTCCTCAACTAAGATAGATATAGAAAGACCACCTCCACCATTTACTCATTATCGAGAGGAATAATTGGAAGATAACTTGAAACAAAAGAGTAACATTGAGGAATTTGATCCAGAATATGAATTATCTAGAGAGAATCTAATCCAAAATTTGGGAGGTCATGAAATATCATATAAAGATCCATTTCTTATAAATTTTAGGGATGATATTAATATGCAAATTAGAGAAAATTCTAGAAGAATATTGGATCTAGAAAGAAATATGAGGAACAAAGATATGAATCAATATGAAAAGCAAGAGCTGAAAGAAAAATTTAAATTCGAGGACTTTTTAGGAATCCCTAGATCTGGCAAAAATTGGGCTATTGATCAAAGATTACTTAATTAGAATTTTGATCCAGGTAGAATCATTTGTAGGGCTAGCGACGTTAAATCAAGTGCTTTATGGGAGGCAACCCATAGTTATCTGTGTGGTTTGATTTAGTATGCTTAAGAGTCATGATTGTTAGTGTTGTATTGTCTTTGCTTTAGTGTGGATTGATCTGTTTGCTTGATGTTAGGTAGATGTTTGGATTGTTAGTGTTTTGAATTGCTTTTTGTGTGCCATGAGGGAGATGATTCATTAAATTCTTATTATGGTTAGACTTGTTTGTTCTCTTATAGTAGTTGGATTGACGAGTCCACTACAACTTGGGTCTCACCTGAACTTGAGTTTAATAAGAGATATTATGAATTTTAATAGTGATAGTTCCATCTCATATTTGTTACTTCTTTCCTCGGACTTTGTATTCATTTGATAGGAGTTGCGAACCTATTTGATGAGTAACTTATGGATGATTTTACACTGTACTTATAACTGCTAGAGGTGATTAACTATTGGGATATGGTGATGTCTGGTGTTGGTGCTCGAGAACCAATATATCAGGGATAATCTTATCTTTGGGATTAGAAATCATAAAATCATTTATAAGCACCCAATATATTTGTGTAGGGATTCCATTAGAAATTGGAAGTACGGTAGTGAGATGCGATGAGATGGAGGAAGAATTGACCTCATTTATCTTGTTTCTATATTTGTATNTTCCGGATGCAACGGCGGGGTCCGTTTCGTCATCCGGAGCCATCCAGACAAATTCGTCGATGATCGCTCCAATATAACTTTGATTCACGCGCACCACGTCAAATGAAATTATTTTGACCCGATCGAAGCTATTTAACGAGTAAGATAAAAAATTTTACCCATACTTGCATAAGCAACAACCAAAGTCAAATACGACACTCACAGTGGCAAGTCAAATGTCGCGTATGTCATGGGGTTCCCTATGTCTTTCAAATTTCTATAGGAGTTCAATTTGAGCTTCAACATGTCGGATTTTTGATCGAATCAATCGAATGTTGAGGATCTGAAACCGTCAATATGAAACTGTAAAGAGAGAAGAAATGACTTGAATTTCTAAGGGGGTATGAGTCTCAATCTATTCCTCTAAGAGAGTCAAAATAGGGAAATCTTAAGGCTAGATCCTAGGGTATCTAGAGAATGGAAGACCACAGAATGAGGTCAACAGTCGTCGGTGCCAGTGTCAAAAGATTGCAAATTTTACGTTTTCGATCAATTCAATTCTAAATTTTTCTAATACCATTATTTGTCTTAATTTACAACATATAAAATTTTATAGGATTATTATATACTAATATATAAACACTTATCAAACAAATTAGGAATATATAGATATATTTATATTTATATATGGGTTGCTTCCCATAAAGCGCTTGATTTAATGTCATCAGCCCCACATACCATTTGATTAGTTGGGTTGACTTAACATTAAAACTTATGTAAATTGTGGTATGTGTCCTTCATAATAATGTTTCAATTGATGCCCATTAACTTTAAATATTATTCTTGTGTTAGGATATTTAACAACAACAATTCCATAATAATAGACTTTAATCACTTTAAATGGTCCTAACCATCTGAATTTTCAGTTTTCTTGGAAATAATCTCAACCTTGTATTATGTAATAAAACTTCTTGTCCAGGTTCAAACTTTTTTTTGAAGAATCTTTCGATCCAGCCATATTTTCATTTTTTCTTTATAGATTTTTGCATTATCATATGCTTCATTTCTAATCTCCTCAGGTTCATTGAGTTGCAATAATCTTTTCTCACCATCATCCTTTCAATTAAAATTAAATTTCTTAATTGCCCAAAATGTTTTATGCTCCAATTCTACTTGTAAGTGGCATGTTTTTTCTAAAAATAAGTCTATGTGGGACATTCCTATGGGAGACTTATAAGCAGTTCTGTATGCCCATAATGCAGTATCTAATCTAGCAGACCAATCAAATTTATAAGGATTTAAAACTTTTTCTAAAATTGATTTAATTTCACGATTTGATATTTCCGCTAGACCGCTAGTTTGAGGATGATAAGCAGTAGAGAATCTATGCATAATATTATATTTCTTAATCAATTTTTTTATTCTCTTATTTCTAAAATGAGATCCTCCATCAGTAATAATTACTCTAAGTATTCTATATCTTGTAAAAATATTTTTTTAATTAAAAATTTAAAAACACTCCGAGCATCACATCTAGGTACAACAGTAGCTTCAATCCATTTGGACATATAATCAACAGCAAGTAATATATATAAATTTCTAAATGAAGGCATAAATGATCCCATAAAATCTAATCCCCACACATAAAAAATTTCAACTTCTAATCTGTAATTTAGAGGCATTTTATTTTTTCTAGAAATACTTCCTACTCATTGACATCAATCACATGTTTTAATATATTCATTAAAATCTCTAAGAAGAGTAGGCCAGTAAAATCAGCTTGCAAAATCTTATATATAGTTCTATTAGTTCCAAAATATCTTCCAAATTCAGAGTTATGACATCTTTCGATTATCTGTTGAGTTTCCTCATAAGACACACACCTTATAATAATTAGATCTTTACATTATTTATATAGATATGTGTCATCCCAAAAATAGAATTTTGAATCATATATAAATTTTTTTAATTGTGAATTTTTGTTATCAGGTGGTAAAATATCACTGACAATATAATTACTATATCGACATTAATACTATATAATTGTTGATCAGGAAAATTCTCTAAAATTTCATTTGCAAAATTAGTTAATATATCTCTTTCTAGTCTAGACAAATGATAAACTATTTGATTATCATTTTCATTTCTATCAACTACGGTAAAATCAAACTCTTACAATAGAGGTATCCATCTAATTAATGTTGGTTGAGCATCATTCTTTTGCATCAAGTATTTAATAGCAGAATGATCTGTATGCACTATATATTTAGTTCCAATTAAGTATGGTCTAAATTTATCAAAGGCATAAACAATAGCGAGTAACTCTCTTTCAGTAGTAGTGTAGTTAATATGAGTATCATTTAGAGCTTTACAAGCATAATATATTACTTTAAAAACTTTATTGTGCCTTTGTCCTAATACAACCCCAATGACATAATCACGAGCATCACACAATATTTCAAATGTTTTCTCCCAATCAGGTGGAACAATTATAGGTGCAGTGATTAATTTTTTTTTAATAAATCAAATTCTTTTATGCATTCCTCATTAAAATCAAATTTCATGTTCTTTTCTAAAAGTTGGCATAATGGCTTAGTTATTTTAGAAAAAAATTTTATGCAACACCTGTAGAAACTAGCATGTCCTAAAAAGCTTCTTACCCCTTCAAAATTAGTCGGAGGTGGTAATTTCTTAATAACTTAATTTTTTGCAGGATCTACTTCCATGCAGTTTTCAAAAATTTTATGCCTAAGTACAATTCCTCCTGCAACCATAAATTGACATTTTTCCCAATTTAATACTAGGTTGATTTTTTCAGATACTTTTAGAATGTTTTCTAAATTATTTAAACGTAATTCAAAAGTAGTTCCAAATACCAAAAAATCATCCATAAACACTTCCATTTCATGTTCAATAAAATTGCTAAAGATTGACATCATACATCTTTGAAATGTTGCAGATGCATTGCTTAGTCCAAAATGCATTCTACGAAAAGCAAGTGTTCCATATGGGCTTGTAAATGTTGTCTTCTCTTGATCCTCTAGAGCAATTAGAATTTGGTGATAATCGGTATATCCATATAAAAAGCAATAATATTTTTTCCCAGCCAATCTATCCAACATTTGCTCTAGAAAAGGAAAAGGAATGTGATATTTTCTGGTGACCATGTTTAATTTTCTATAGTCAATACAAATTCGCCAACCAGTAACTTGTCTTATTGGTATTAATTCATTTTTCTCATTTTCTTCAATAGTCTCTCCTCCTTTCTTTGGAATATAGTGAATTGGACTTACCCAAGCATTGTCTGAAATAGGATATATAATTCTAGCATCTAGCCATTTTAAAATTTCTTTTTAACAACTTCTTTCATTATTGAGTTTAATCTCCTCTGAGGATTAGCTTTAAGTTCATACTGTTCATGCATACAAATAGAAGGACTAATTCCTTTAATATCTGCTAAAGTCCATCCAAAAGCCTTTTTATATTTTTTTAACAACTCTATTAATTTTTGTTCTTTAATTTCTGTTAATTCAGAAGATACAATAATAGAAAACGTAGATGACTCTCGTAAAAACAGATATTTTAAATGGGTAGGTAATATTTTCTGTTCAAGTTTAGGTGGTTTAAAACTTGAAGGAATTAGATTTTTATTATCGTTTTCCAACAAGTCTAAAGTTTCAAATTTGCTTTGAATATAATCCAAATCTTCTTCTTTAATTTCATGTCTGTTTTAAAAAAAATTTCCTTACTTTAATTTGTCTTCAAACTCATTCTTAAACTACTCATTACTCAGAAAATCAGTTACTTCCATCCTAAAACATTCATTATCTTTTATATTGCTAGATATTTTATAGCTTTTGTAATATTAAATGTTACTTCTTGATCATTAAGTCTCATCATTAATTTTTCTTTTTGCAGATCTATAATAGCTCTCTCTGATGCAGGAGATGGTCTCCCCAAAATAATAGGAATTTCTTTATCTTCCTCTAAATTCAATACTATAAAGTCTACAAGGAAAATAAATTTATCCACTTTTACTAATACATCCTCTATAACTCCTTTAGGATATGTTATTGATCGATTAGCTAACTGAAGAGTTACAGTAGTAGAGGAAATGTCTATCAAATCTAAACGTTTAAGGATTGATAAAGGCATAAGATTGATACTCGCTCCTAAATCACATAAAGCTTATCCAAAAAACTTTTCACCAATAGCACAAGATATAGTAAAACTACCATGATCTTTTAATTTTTTAGAAAGATATTTTTGAATGATAACACTACACTCTTCATTGAGTGCAACGATCTCACGATCTATAAACTTTCTTTTCTTGTTTAGTATATCCTTCTTAAACTTCACATAACTTGGCATTTGTTCCAAAGCTTCAACAAATTTTGAAGGATTTCTAAAAATTTTGTAAATTGTTTGTCTTTGTTCTTTTGCTTCAGTCTTTGAGGAAACAGAGATAATGGTTTTTCTAAAGGACCTTGTGTTTGTTCATTTTCATTTTAGTCACGTTCCATTACTTCCTTCTCCTCATCAACTTCAGTTTCTCTTTGGGTCCTTGTTTCAATTTTTTTTCCACTTTGTAATTGAATAGTTTTAATTAGTTCCTTATTTTGATCTTTTGGATTAACTTCCACAGTACTCGGAAGAATTCCAGAAGGTTTGTTACTAAGTGTAGTAGCAATATGTTCTAATTGATTTTCAATATTTCTAATAGCAGCCCCTTGATTCTGTATTTGGTTTCCCATGTTTAACATCACTTCTTCCATCATCAACTTCTTTTCCTTAACTTGTGGGTTAGGATTAAAGTGAAATCTAGAAGGATTATAAGGTCTATAACTAGTTATTCCTTGGTTGTTCAAATTTTTGGAGGGATTCACCGAATTATTATAATTATTACAATTAAAATTAAGGTGATTTTTCCATCCAAGATTATAAAAATTAGAATAAGGATTATTAATTAGATTATTTATAGCATTTAAAGTTTCATAAGATGATTGAGTATCAATGATCTGTCCTAGTGAATTTTCCTCTAATACTTGGGGTATCTGAGAATAGTTCACTCCTATTTGATCAATCTTTTTTGAAATGGCAGCAATTTGAGATGCTAAAATAGACATTGCATTAGTATCATGAATACTAAATCCTCTCTTAGGATTTACCCTTTCAAAGGGTCATTGAAAATTGTTAGTAGCTATTTCTTCAATTAAAGAATATATTTCATCAAAAGGTTTTGACATTAGTGATCCACCCGTAGCAGCATCTACAATTGATCTAAGTGATCCTACTAATCCATTATAAAATATTTGAATTATTAACCAATATGGTAAAGCATGGTGCAGATATTTTCTAAAAAGATCTTTAACTTTTTCCCAAGCTTCATATATTGATTCCCCATCAAACTGACAAAAAGATGTAATATCATTTCTAAGCTTAACAGTTTTTTAGGGTGGAAAATATTTAGCTAAGAGTTTTTGCGATAGTTTTCCCCAAGTTCTGATAGATCCAGGTACTAATGAATTTAACCAAGCTTTGGTTTTATCTCTTAATCAAAAAGGAAAAAGTCTAAGCCTAACATCATCATTTAGACACTTCGTCATATTTAAAAGTAGCACAAATTCCAAGAAAACTAGGAAGATGTAGGTTTGATCTTCAGTAGGTGTTTCTCCAAATTGATTATTTTGTACCATTTGGATAATAGTAGGTTTAAGCTCAAATGAATTAGCAACAACATTAGGATTTTGAATAGTTAAGTGAAGTTCATCTGCTAACGGATTAGCATGAACTTTTAAAGGTCTTTGTTGATTTTTGTTTATTTGATTATTTAAGTTATTCACCATTTCGTCTAAGCTTTTATTTATTTTTATTATTTTCAAAATTTTATAATAGTACGCTCTAATTCTGAACTGTAAGGTATTAAACATTCAGATCCAATATTTCAAAAAAACAAATATAATATGCAAAGAAAAATTTCTTAAAAAATAATCTTAAAATTAAAATATATATTTTTTTAGATTATTATTATTATATATATATATATATATATACAGGATGCTGGCGGCT